>JASDQU010103151.1:99184-148616 GCA_032191745.1 Picea mariana
AAAACTATCATTGAGCCCATATGTGAGGCTGGCTGTGAGGCTATGTGTGAGGTTGTTTGTGAGGCCATGTGCAAATGCATCCAATCTGTCATCCAATTGGGCTTTGAATGATTCAAGAATTTCTTTCAAGGTTTGAGATGAAATAGCCATCTGAGCACCCTATGAACTCTTCGGTTCTGCAGCCTTCACGAAAAAACTCAAAAAATAAACCCAAGAAGTTTTGACAGAAAATCGCGGTTTTTTCTGGAAAAACCCTAAAAAACTGTTGAACTTAAAATGCTCATAACTTCACTTCCCGGACTCCGTTTCAGCTGATTTTTTTTTTGAAATTGGGTGAAATTGTGAGAAGAACTCAGATCTGTAATTTATTTGGGCAAATTCGGCCTCCAAATGCTACAGAAATAAAAACAAATCTTCCTCTTACATTTATTATATCTAACTACCATAGTGGGCCTTATTTAATAATATGGTGGACCTAGTCCACCTTACATTGAATGACCTCCACTATTATCACTATGGGCCCTCTGGCCCCCCCCACTACCTCTCTAGCTACCTTACACACATGTTCCAGATCAACATTAGAATGATAAGTGTCAACATTGTAATCGAGTTGGTCACAAGGAGAATTAATGTTTTGATATCCATCCTTGCTAGCATTGTGGCAAGCATAACCATTCTTCAGATAAATGTTCAACACTGAAGCAACCTAGAAGATTGAAAATTCACTATGAGTGGATTGATCCTTGGCAGTGGTCATCAACAATCAAGAAATTATATAAGTCTTACCAAAGAATTAAATCTTGAGTAAAGACCAATATTGTAGCACATAACATTTTTTTACCTGATATAAGTGGTCCCCTTATGGCGTAGCTTTCGAGCATGGCCCTCACGGGATGAGATAACATGTGGTTTTTTATACATGCCCACTTTGTGTTGTACTCAAATGGAACAAGTATGGTACTCTCTTGAGCATAGAAGGGGGGAGTACAATGATGTAACTCTCATGCACCTTAAGGGGGGGAGTTCAAAATTCCAATGATGATGGTTCATGAAACCACTTGTGGTCTCTCCTTTAAGCTGACAAAGGGGGGAATTGATGATGGAATTGAATATGGTTGTCAAACTGAAAGTTTCGACAACAAGTATGCCATATGTGCATGAAATTTTCCAAATGGGAAACTGTTGTCTGTAGATGATAGAATTTGGAAGAATTATGGTTCAATAAGTTTAAGTTGAATCATACATAATTAGGATGTTTTATTTTGATTTTGAGAGAAATTATGTGAATGTTTGGTTCACATAGATGGTCATTCGACTTGGTAGAGGACAAGAGGATCCTTCTGCTTTGCAACTTGGCATTTGATTGAGTTGTCAGGAATTTTCAGGGATGTGTTAGACTAGAAATTGATTCACTTCTCTTGGTTCATTCTCATCAGATTGAAGTTTACATTAAGTGAAAAAATTGCATGCATCCTGGCTCACATGATCACATAGTGAGATTTTCCAGAGATGGCATACTTTGGTAGGATTATGGTTCAATGACTTGCAATTGAATCATACACATTATACATTGGGATGTTGTTGGACACCTAAAAGTGTCTTAATTGGTCAATGGTTATCCCAAACCAGAGATTCAGAGAGCACTTTCAGTGATGCAATGATAGTAGAGTTGTGATACTACATGTTCACCAATTAGCAGAAGATATCAGATTTTTCTAGCTAAAATACTTGGCAAAATGATCAAATTGTCAAGCAATCAGGGAATGTTCAGATATTGCAGCTGTTCACTTCCATATCTCAGCTCTCTTCCAATTCATTTCAGATGAACCAGTCAACATCCAGATTGGTGGTTTTTCAGGCAGTTCTTCATTGAGGCTCAACACATGAGTTTCAGTATGAAGACTTGGAATTGATACCAGTTTATGCTTTATTGATGGTATTATTGATCGGACTTGTGATTAAGGGGGGGATTGTTAACCTATGTCTTACCTTTACCAATCACTAAGTCTAAATTGTCACCTATATTTGTATTATTCATTTAGGATATTAGTAATATATCCTCAAGTGATGACTAATGATTTAGTTAATATTGCCTAACCTAGTCATCATGCATGATTTTAGGATCTAGACCAAATCTCTTTATGAGGTGGCATCACCCATTGTACTATAAATATGTACCATTGGTGTGAATACAATTAGAGTGTTGGCTAGTGAGCCTTTTCCACCATGTTGTTGTTCTTGTCTATATTTTATCATGAGAATGTAACATTGTCGAAGTAAAGAATTTTGATGTGTAATAGATTACCCCCTAAAGTGTGAAGTCAGAAGATGAAATATGATGGCCAAAATAATTTTTAGATTCTTCAAAGCAAGGGTATGGAGTCGGGGAACTTAGTATAAGTTGTAGACAACCATCAAACAATGTTAATATGTGTTCCATTCCCAAGGAAGCCATACCTATGCTCAGACTATAAGTGAATCAAAACATGGTCGCCAATAAATGCACTACGGATCATGATGATATTGACTAAGGGTATGGCCACCATAGATACAATGTGGATCCACACCTCTATGACATGGACTGATGGAGTGACCTAGTTGTTGTATTTGTTCCTGTAGATCAGGTGTGGGGAACCTAACTATATTTTATGATATTTTGATCAGTCTATGTCCTTTTGTCATTTGTGAGAAGTGAGAAGTGGTAGCTTCTACTCACCCGTCATGCCTATTGGTTTTCCTTTCATGGTTGTCCTTTTTGCTACAAGACTTACTATCTCCAACCGTTGTTGTAATTCAATTAACTTCTCTAGTATCTTCTTTTCGATTTCTTCCTATTGCTGGGTCATTTGATAAACTACCTCCTCAGTGGAATCCTTTACTTGGTACCATATTTTTTCCATGTTGACATTGGTCATTGTATACACAACCAACTCCTTGTGTTCTTTGTCCTTCTTGCGCGCACCTCCTACTGGACCCTTTTCCTTATCCTTTCTTTTCTTTCCTATCTCGGGTGTTATTTGTTCTATTGGTTTTTTCGTTGGTGTAGTCTCCAGTGCATATCCTATGCAATTGACTTGACCATGTTCCTGATCGTCATCTATATTTTTGCATCGTTTTGCTTCTTCATTACTAGGTTGTGATGTCTTAGTGTCACTTGCAGGGATCTTCCAATTTGGGTCCCAATACTGCATGATTAACTAGATATCTTCATTACTGACTTTGTATTTCATCTGGACCCACTCCTATCTTAGTTCCTTCTTTGTCTAGACATATATGTGATGCCATTCTACTTGAAACTACGTGATTGGTGTGTATGCTTCCACTAATTGTGAATGCAATGTCAAATCCTTTCATCATAGAGAAAAAATCCATGTTATTGTTTTTTTTGCGTTGTTTGTTGTATACCAAAAGTTCTGGTATTTTGTTTCTAAGGATGGCTTCCCTCTTAGGCCCAAAAACTGCACGTCCTCCGACTCTTCCCATGCTGTGAGTGTTAGAAAAATTAGAAGCCATAGATAATGGAACCCCATACCTCTATCCTATCTGTCGACATAGTCAATAAGAAACTAGTTTAATAGGAAGGGCACCCAACTCATTAAAGTCCCTTCCACATAATTTTATGTCGTTGCTAACACCCCTGCTAGCACTTGGTCCTTCCTTCATTTCTGTAGCAGTTTTCATGCTAATGATTGTATCACAAATACGATATTTGGGTCGCATATGATTGGCACATATAGGCCATGTACCCCTCTAACTACGTGAAATTTATGTTTCATGGCCTCTAAAAATCCCTTGTCTACCTTTCCGTTGAAAAACATTGAAGTGGAGTCTTCCCCCTGTGTTGGTAAATCTTTGATTTTTACAACCAAGTATTTTTCTATCAATATTGTCCTATTGAGCCATAGATATACTCCATGCATGCAATATAGGAGAAACTTAACACATGTCCATCCAAAGTGTGGGATGTCAAACAGGTTGAGCAAGCCTGTTCGATCCAATCCTCTGGTCCATACTTGAGGCATAGGTACACTCTGGTTTGTGGCTGGGTCTACTTTCAACTCCAGATACTAGGGGGAACCAGTTCAGGGAACTTATGAATGTATCTAATGTTGTGTTATGCATATTTGAGTTGTGGAACCTTCCCCAACATATCTTCGTCAATGATGACCCCTTCTGGTATGTTGAGTGTCAACAATGTATGGGTATCTTTCTTTGACATTGTCACTAGTGGGGCCTCGTCTTTTCTTTAAGGAATGTAATCTCGGGGGAACCTTGGTTCCAAGGATGATTCTTCTCCTATAATCTCCTTAACTTCCAATACCTCTGGTTCTAGTGGTGCTACCTTTTTGCAGGCCTTCTTCTATACATGAATGAGTGATTTCTGTGGGGAAATTGTTGTAAGAAAAAAACATGTAACTCTTGATAACTACTTCGCTTTTGATTTATCTATAGTTCACTCTCGTTCTCTCTCACTTGCATGCAACTCATAGTAATATTGATTCCCTCTTGGATACCCTCAACTAATTTTGTGCCTCCTTCTCAACTGTGCATGTCTCTTCATGCTAAGTAACTACCTTGTTCAATATACCAACAAGGTTAATGAATGGTTAAATAAATGTGCCTTGATTACCAAATCCATCGTGTGATTTTTTCCTCGTATTTCCAATATGTTGATATTTTTTGAGGCTCTTACCCTTTAAAATTATGTGGTGTCTTTATGACCTGTCATTACCACTTTATAGTTGTCATTTCCTTGCTTTAATTCCTTTTAATAGTCCTGTCAATACCATACTACATAATTCTTCTTTCTTATGTGGTTGTTTCTTCGCGGTCTTTCACTTCTGTGTATTAATATCTTAATTGGAGCGGTTTCATCCCGATAGCATGATAATAATTCCTTTTGTGCAAGTTCTTATGTATTTGTACTATATAATCTTTTTATTATTTCTATATCTACTTTTATTCGTTTTTCTTCCTTTTTCTTCCTTTTTCAACTTTTTATATGTTCTTATGTGTTTTACCTTCCTACTATAGTACAGTGACTATGATACATGTGTTCTGGCACATCCCATATTATTGCGTAGACTATCGGTCATCTCTATAGAGTTTCAAATGACTTCCAGTCACCATTCCACGAAGGACTTCTCCATTGAAAGTTTCCAACTACGCAACAACTGCCTCTGTCACATATTGAATCACATATGATCCTAACCAATGCATTTGAAACTTACATGGATGCTGCATGAACTTACTGTCATAGATTAATACCAAGTATCCTATTTGAAACTTTTTATGTTTAATGTGTCTATCACTCCATGCCTTCTCCCTTGCCTTTTGAACTTTCTAATGGAAACCTTTGACAAATCGATCTTTCTCAAGTTGAACCAACTGTGACAACCTCTCCTCTATTGTGTGCAAGTCCAAAAGATCAGTGATTGCTGCGACATGTAGGATAGGTAAAATAAAATCCATTGGCTTCATTACTTCTTTCCCATAGACCAACCTAAAAGGTGTCTTCCCTATAAAATTTTTACTTGTAGTCTTGTAAGCCCATAAAACTGTAGGAACTCTTAAGACCCAATCATCTCTCCTACATTGCAGATCTTTTTCAAAGCATTCTCCAACATTTTTTTGAAATCTTCCACTACTCCATTGGACTGATAATGATACGGGGTACTCTTCTAATGATGAATTTGAAACTCCTCATTCAATTTTGTAGTTGTCTTATTTAGAAAGTCTGTTCCTTGATCATTGAGTAATATGTGCGAACGTCCAAATCATGTGACTACATTCTCAAATAGAAATCACACATCAGTCTCTTTAGTGCAATCTAAAACTGGTCTTGCTTCTACCCATCTTGTTAGGTACTCCATCATAGTGATTATGTGCCTTTCCCCTGATCTTCTTGTTTGTGGGTTAATTGGCCCCACAAAGTCTATGGCCCATTTATCAAATGCTTGCAAGGTAACCTATGGATTTAAAGGAATTTCATCCCTCCTAGATGGATTTCCCACTCTTTGACATACATCACATGAATATGATATATTTCAAAATTTTCATTTCCCTGTGCGGAATGTGTAACCACTATTGAAGTAGCATGGACAAAAACAATAGGTACATTAATGCTCAAATCCTTTGTATTGCATCACAAAAAAAATGGGTGAATGTGAATATAGTAGGAATCACCAAGATGATGAGTCTTGTAGGAAACCTCGGCATGATGGGAGTGCAAATAATGGGGCCAACAAGCCATTGCCACATGATATTTTAAGAAAATCCAAGTGAGTTAAATAATATCTTCCAAGTGTTCCCATAGAATGTCTTTCATGGTGTCGATTGACTTAGGTCAGCTTGTTACATGGAACAATTAAGAGATTCCAAGTGGCCACATAGACAAGCCACAATTAGGGCCCACCAAATGACTTAGAGTCTCCCATGTGGCACAATAAAGGCCAACTAAGTGGACCCATAGAGAGCCACCATTGCAAGTGGTCTATAATATAAGATGAGATAATTTTATTAATGTTCAACTAATGACCAAAAAAGTAGGTTAAAGGGACTGTTGGGTATAATGTTTTCAATAGAATTTCGGACTAACTAAAGGTCTCTTATAAAAGGAAAAATACAAAAAATAATGTGCAATAAGGTAGAGAGTGAGATCATCTTTTAGGCATGAAGAACCCTTGACCCAGAGCTCATAGACCTGCTATGATGATGAAATGTACTATAGATAAAGATCTAAGGACAAGAGGATCCATAAGAAGAAGAATAAAGGAAGAAAGGAGAAGAAAAGTATCCATATGGCAGCATAAATCCCTATCAAGTATCCTCTATATCTATGATCTTAAAAATTCTATCGTTTGAAGGAGTGATTTGTGGAAAAATCCCCCTAGTCAGGTCTAACAGCTAGGTAGAGCGATGACTCCTTAAAATATAGAAACTAGCCTATTCTTACCCAATCTCACAAACCCTAATGATTTCTTTTAAATAAGGGAAACATGAAAAATATGAAGAATGACACCTTGAATCCTTTCATTCCTAGTAGATCCCCTTTGTCTACTATTTTCTCCTCGATTGCAAGTCTCCTCCCAAAGATGACCTGAAAAAACTCAAAAAACAATCTACAACAACATATATGCAATCATTATTAACATAAACATGTACTGATTCTCATGAAATAAGCTATAAACATTAAAAATTATTCACAAGAACATAGATAGATGAATTGGGAAAGCAAACCTCTCTTTTATGAATAACATATCAGGAATATTACAACCAGAATCTTTAATGTCGACACCACTCTACGAAACTCTCTTGGGTTCCTCTAATAAGACTCCAAGTGCATTAATACCACAATCACTAGAATATAACCACAATCAACATGCAAAACTAAGGGGTTTGATGGATTGCATAAAAAAGATGAAAGAATGAGATTGTTGAGGATGGATACTTAGAACTGGATTCATAAGCTCAAAGACAAAAAAGGAGAAATTTGGGCATAGTTTCTTTGCTTATTCAAAAGTATATAAAATGACCTACCTTAGGGACCTTTTTATATGGACATTAGATGGTTATTCAATTGTGAGGGTGCGTTGAAACAGTCTCAAGTGAATAGAATCATCATTAAGAGAATTGGATGAGCACCAAAGATGAAAAGTAGTAACATGATCACTCGGATCCTCACCCGTATTTCCCTCGAATTTCATAATGTCTAAATGAATCTTGGTGGGGACAAGGGGCCATGAAGGATCATGATGCACTGGGTCATTCATTAATCTCGACAAATCATGAAGACTAAGTTTGGCTAGAAAAGGGAGTTGGGGTTGCGGCATCTAAGCCCATGCTGTAAACATTTGTTGTGAGGAATTGCATACCATCCATGGTTCTGGTATACACCATGGCCTTGTCTGGTAGGGTAATACCCTCCTCTAAACTGATTCATAAGAGGTTTTTTGGGCACCACACCTGTAGGGACGACAAAATGAGGTTTATAAACATTTCCCCCAGCTAGGGTGGCTCAGGGCTGGGGGTTTCCCATAGTATGAAATTGACTCCCTCCAGGTGAAAATCTGGAGGATATAGGTGGATTCATCATAGCAAATGTGTTCTTTGGAATCAACGTGGAGGAGGAAGAGGGAAATGATGGAATATAAGAGGTGTCTTATCTTCTTGGTTGAGTATTCCATCCAGGAGCATTAAGACTAGGATTAGACCCTAAATAAAAAGGAGGTTGACCCCCAACCATAGGATTCATTTGGGGAATTTGACTTCCACCAAACGAGGGAGGAGTATGAGGAGGGGTCATGCCCCTAGGTCCAAAACTAGGATTTGCATTAGTCGTTGGAATGGAGGATGAAATTTGTGATGTCATATTTGGCATACCAAAAGAGAAATGGTTAGAGACCGAAGGTATGGACGGAGAATTTTATCCAGGCATACCAAAAAGAGACCCAAAAGTGTTCATTACTATGGGTTGGGTAGCAACCACAGGCTATATAGGAGTAAGGATGGGAACCTATGGAACTACAACTATGGTGGCTGAAGGAGTCAAAGGAACCCCATTAAGTACAGTAGGTATTGGAGTCGAGGGACTCCCTGTGTCATTTGGACTCGAATCAGTACTCATAATTGTATAATCACAAGTCTGGTAGGTGGAGATATGTGTACCGCACTTAGTAACTTTATGCCTTTTAGAAGGAAAAGACTCAAGATGCAGTGGAAATTTTAAAAAACGGTGAGGCCTGCGAGGAATCTAGTTTGGCTCCACAATGACTGAAGAATCGAGATATAAAACCAAATCCTGGGGCCTATTGATTAATTAGGTTGATTGTCATTGATGTCAACCCTTGAAAAGAATCCAATAAAAAATTCTAGTAGCCCCAACAATATGATTAAGGGACCTAAATTGATTCATGTATAAAGGGAATGAAGATCAATGAATTTATATATAAGACTATTCTATATTAATAGTACATGTCATCCCATTGTTGGTGATATGTAGAACATCGCATAACTCCTCACGGTTAGACAGTTATGGCCATGTCAAGTTGGAGAACCCTCATGAGTTATATAGAATCCTATAGAAGGTTAAAGAAGTCAAATTATTCTAGAATCCCCTACAAGAAGTTGACTAGTCAAAGTGGTTAGTCATGGGTTAAGTGGTTGCAACAAGAAAACAATTAAAAATATATTAGTTGCAACTAGAATTGGAGAGTTTAATATTTGTGGATAAAGTGGTTAAGTGGACAAAGTTGTTAAGTGGACAAAGTGGCTAAGTGGACAATGTTGGTTAAGTGGAAAAAGTGGTTAAGTGGACAAAGTGGCTAAGTGAAAAAGTTGGTTAAGTGGACAAAGTGGTTAAGTGGACAAAGTGGCTAAGTGGAAAAAGTAGTTAAGTGGATAAAGTGGTTAATTGGATACTTCTAGAGGAAGCTACTTGGAGAGTATAAATAAGAGAACAAGGGTCTACCATTTGTATCAATTGAGCATACTAAATATCTACAAGTGAATGAGGTAACCAAAAAGATATAAGATAAATTTCAAAAGGAAGGTGAAGTAAATAAGCCCAAAATTCAAAGGAGGATAAAGTCTTTTGATGATGCTTTCTAAGGTATGTTATTTACAGGTCATCTCACCATTTTCAAAATAATGTATTTTATATAATGATTCAGATAGATAAATCTAGAGGTTGCTGAGAAAACATATCCAAGTAAATGTTATAAATTTTTTAGCTTGTGGATCATTTTATTTTGGGAGTTACACTCCGTGGAAAATAGGGTTTGTGGCTAGTCCTAAAACTAGTCTAAAACAGGTGTTTCGGGTAAAAATGTCATAACTTCTTCATAACCGATCCAAATTCAGTAACAACAAATGTATTAGTTAGAAAATATTTTGTAGTATGGTGTGTACCATTTTTATATCTATGCAGAAAATATTCCATGCGAGGAATTCTCTACAAGTTCACTCTCTAAAATAAGTCAGAATTAAGCAAGGTATGCCATTTTTGTTATAAATCCTTTTCTGGGAGGTTCCAAGTAGTAAAACCTAGATGAATTGCAGACACGACATTGAATAAAATTATGTACTATTTTCAGATCTTTTTTCATTACAGGTACATATTTATGATTATCGAAAGTTAGGGTTATTGACTAATCCAAAATCAGTCATGTGAGACTAAAGTAAAGTTTGATGAAAATGATAGTCTCTTGTTGTTAAAGTTAATGAAGGTTTGCAAGTATGTTATCATATACACCAGGTCTGTTACAATGTTACAAATTAGTTTTGTATTATGAAATTGATGAGGGATTTTGATTGAGGTATGTTGTTGAAGTTGTTGGTATAGATAGAGGTCGTATAACAGTGAGGTTCTAGCACATGGTTTGAGGTACAGACTTGTGGTATAGTGTTTGATGTCGGATCATGTTATCATTGATGCCAATGGTTTGATTAATTGATTTCATTGATTGATGTCAAGTGATTGTTTGATTGATTGATTTCAAATGTAATATGTATTGTCCTAGATGAAGATGGATCAATGAGTTGTCATTGATATGATGAAGATGGATCAATGTGTTGTCATTGATATGATGAATATGGATGAATGAGTTTTCATTGATACATGATGCATAATTAATGTATATGATGCAGTGGTGGATTGATCCAAAATATGAATCATTATAGTCTTATCATGGTTGATAAAGTGTACAAATGGATGAACTGCAAAGTGGTCCCCTTATGGTGAAATCCCTCATGGGAAGACGCTTTGTGGATTGAGTTATCCTATAAGAATGGTTGGAGGACCCATGCTTGTATGTGGAATAATGAGATGAAGATCAACGAAGTTTCTTGTGAAACTATCCCAGACAAATAATTATTGTCATGCCATTTTCGGTGGTATGTGGAATGTCACATAACTCCTCACGGTTTGAGATTTATGGCCTTACAAAGTTGGAGGACCCTCAAATGTTGGCTTGAATCCCCAAAAGGTCAAATAAGTCAAAGTTCTTGAAAAGAAGAAATCATTATTTAAATGATAAAGTAAAATGAAAAATCCAAAGCTCATTATTTAAATAATAAAGAGAAGTGACAAAATAAAGAAATGATAAATTAAGGTGACAAAATAAGAAGGAATATTTAAAGGATAAAGTATTGGAGAACCTTCTATTTATGGAAAGTGGTTAACCCTAAAATAAGGAAAATAGGTTAAGTGACCTAGAAATGGGTTAAGTGACCTAGAGGATGAAAGTATAAATAAAAAGCTAGGATCTCTTGTGCAATATACATTTTTGGAGAGAATCCCTTGTGTGGGTCAATGGAGAGCTTCTTATGAGAGAATTTTTGGTGTGTATCTCTTGAGCATGATTGAATATCTATTCTGAGAAAGAGAGCGTGAGGAGGATCTCATGGACGCATCAAAATTTTGGCAATATCAGAGATATTGACGGAAAAAGTCTCGAAGCTTCAGAAACCCTAGTTTATGAGGTGTATGCAGGCTTTAATGGGCCAAGGCAGGTACATACACGGGTTGTATGAGAACATGACGCATACAGTGAACAAAATCATGGAGATTTGTGTTTGAGCTGATGACTGGCTATTGAAGACTGAAGTAGGATCCATATATGCATTCTATGGTTTCATATTTGTCACCGAGACACTTGTATGGTTACATTATTGTCTTGATGGATATTATTTCTTTTTGTGTTGTGAATTCTTAGGGCATTCTTGGTATGGCTACTATGATGTGATTTATGTTGGATGATGGAGTGAGCAGTAATCTTATGATTCAGTGGTGACATGATTGCTATGGTATAATATTTTTTAGACATGATTTATATAGCATTCATATTGATTGGTTGTGGAGCATGAGTAGACTATTGGAGAGCTTGGATGTGTTGTCACTGGATGTGGGTCAGTTTGGACAATGAGAGAGAGAAGAAAATATGATTGCAGGTTGTAGAGGATCTGAGCATGTGATGAAAAGGATAAAACTTAATAGCTCAAAGGTATACGTAGGTTGTAGTACTTCTTGGGCACATATACACGTGGGATGTACTACTGGTAGGGCATGTACATACACATGCTACACTGACAACGGGTCACGTACCTATTGCAGATTGATATCTGTTGAGGATTGTTGCCTCATCTCAGTTGGTGCTAAGGATGTAAGTTGAGTCTTGCATTATAGATCTGGTGCTCTTGTAGAGTTGTACTCTATTTAGTTGTTGCTAAAAAAACCCAAGGATTGTAGTCTGTAATAAAAAGAAAATTGTATATACATCTTGTGTTCTTTTTGTTCCTTGTGGTGATGACTTGTTGATGATATGTTGTTGATTTGTGTTGATGATATATGTTCACATCTAACTAATTAGAAATGATAGCAATTGGTAATGAGTAAATATTGAATGCTAACTAATGTGTTTTGTGTAAGAGGGAAGTTTTGGGAAAAATATCCCCACACTCATTCACCCCCCCTCTAAGTGTGGTAGGTGTGTCCAACAATTGGTATCAGAGCAGGCCTTCACTACAAAACTTAACAAGCTTGAAGGAGATCCATAGACACATAAATGGATGATGTAATACCAATCCTTGATGATGAAAACTATTCTACTTGAAGAATAGATATGAGAGTGTATTTGAAGACAATGGGAGCAGCTATTTGGAAGGAATCCATTGGTGGATCATTTCCATTGAAGAACAAGTCAAAGTTTGCATCTCAAAGGGAAGGAAATAAGAATGATGCATTGGCTCTTAAGACCATTCTTAGTGGACTCTTAAGCCCTATAAAAGAAATCATGGAACAATGCACTTCTGCCAAGGATCTATGGCTAAATCTAGAGGTGACATATCAAAGCGAGAAGGAGAAGGAAGATATTAAAGACCACTCCATCAAGATTATCAAAGGTAAAGAATCTCCAAAAAACTCTTGAATGCATTATTTATAAATGTGATCTTGAAAACATTTCAAATGAAGACAAAGAATCAAGTGATGATGTTAGCACAAATGAAGATCTTGAAGACATTTCAAATAAAGGCAAAGAATCATGTGATAATGTTGGCAAAAGGGAAGATATTGAAGATACTTCAAATAAAGGCAAATAATCTCCAAAGACTCTTGATTACAATGATTCAAAATGTGATGATGTTGAATTTTTCTCAAGTGAAGAAGATGATCTAGAAATAGTTTGTGTAAATTTTGATGGAAAATATCCCATGGAAAGAATAGAAGAATATCTATTAGAACTTCAAAAAGAAGTTGAAGAGGGTTTATATAGATATAGAAGTGATCATTTTTATACACACTATAACTATCTTTCATATAACACTAAGAAGTTTCTTAGGAGAACTCTAAGGCAGATCTTGAAGTTAAAGGGAATGCTCAAGGAACAAGAAGAGAGAAATAAGACTAAATTAGAAGAAAATGAAGAAGAGATCACAAGACTAAAGAATGAAAACGAAGATATGAAGGTAGAAACTATTATTCATCTCAAGACCCAAATTGAAGAATCCAAAAGGATAGAGGAACTATTGAAGGATCAAATAAATGAAAAAGAAGATTCATGTCATAAGTTATAATCTGAAGTTGTTGACCTTAGAAAGAAGGTAGAGAAGTCAAACAAATTCTTTAATAGCTCAAGAATCTTGGATGAGATCTTGGAAAGTCAAAGATCACCGTGTGATAAATCAGGACTTGGATACAAAGAAGAAGCTACACATGTTGGAGAAAGCACCTAAAATAAGCATGAGGTACGTCCATCAAAGAAGGAATAAAATGGTGCAAAGCAACCATATACACAAGGCAAAGAAAATTTCAAAAGTACAAATCAAGGAAGACATCAAGAAGCTATCTTTGGGACACCAAAGCAAAGGTATGAAAGTATTTTTCATGGGCATTGTTATTCATGTAATGAATATGGTCACAAAGATTTTGAATGTAGATCTTATGAAATAATATATAATGGAAGATTTCATAACACCATAAGGTGTTGGAGATGTGATCAAGTAGGACACATTGATGTTCACTGTAACACCATGAGATGCTATAGTTGTAGTGGATTTGGCCACAAATCCCAGGAGTGCTGGAACAAAAGAAGAAATTCCATGATGAGGACTTCACATAGTGTTGCTAGAAGAAGGAATGAAGGAAGGGAGACATATTTGAAAAGATGGATGCTCAAAGCTCAATTTTTGAAGAGCATGGACATCTACATAAGTGGATGAAGAAGACAGAGCAACCAAAATAGAATGAAAGAATGAAGGGAAGTTCAAATGTTTCATCTACTGAGGCATACGCGGGTGATAGTGGTATCAATTGTGTACATACACAGACTGGCCTTGTATAGGAGACATACATATGCGAGTTTTCTTTGCAACAGGCTGCGTATGTGTGGTGAAGCCTAAGGAAAGGGGCTATGCACATGGATTGGAGTTTGATGTGATGGTATAACTCTGTGATGCAGGGTCTGACATGGTTTATTACAAGTTCTGACACTGTTTGTTGTAGGTTTTCATGATTATATATTGGATTATGTAAGGTGATGATGTAAAATAAAATCTTGGGTGCATGGAACTAACCATTGATTCTGGATTGATGCATTTTCTGTTGAAGAACAATGCTGGTTATGACAGTGAATTTATGACACCTTGGTTATGTGATATATCTTGATGATGTATTAGAAGCTTACTTGTTGGAAAGCTTGATGCATGCATTTAACATATGGATGGGCTACAAATTGGGACATGTGGTTGGTGAGTTGATGAGGTGATCATGTTCTACATCATTGATGATTCATGGCTTGATCTATAATTGATACATGATTGGTACACCCATATATGGCATATGCCTGATGATACTACACCATTGGTACTACTTGATTAGCAAAACAATTGGTATTTGTTTGAGATACATGGTTATGGTACTTGGTTCATGATTGAGACATATCATGAGTGATATGACACATTGTTTGGAATGTTGGTAGATGCACATGGTTGGCATATTGGTAGATGCACATGTTGACAAGTTGATAGAGGCATATGATTGATACACTCCATGGATGATATCTTTTGGCACATTGTATGATGTTAATGTACATGATTGATGTACATAGGTGTTGTGCATGATTAGCACACATTTTGGTATAGGATGTACTTGGTTGATATTTTTCTCATGATTCTTTATTTCATTGTTGACATATGTTTTGCTTCATGATGATTGGTATGGAATCATTCAGATGCATGAAAAGGTCCAAGGATCATTATATGGTAGCACATTGTTCATCTTGCAGAGAAGATAGGGGAGACGTACCCATAGGGGGAGTCATTATTCTTCCCATGATTCTAGGAGGAGATATTGATCAGATGCATACTTAGAAAAGAGCCCTATATTTGAAGAAATAGCACAGAGGCATAATTCCAGGAGGAGTGATGGTCACAGGGGGAGTATGTTTGATGTATCTTCATCATTACATCAAAATGATATCCCCTGTTAAAAAAGGGAGAGATTATTCAGAGGAATATCAAAGGCACTCAGAAAGGGGGAGCATCCCCAAGGAAAGTTCAAGCAGGGGGAGAAGCCCCAAGAGGAGAATGACCTTTTTCCGTTGATGTCAAAGGGGGAGATAATCACATTGATGTGATTGATGATTATTGATTGGGAGAGATAGTCGTATTTGGGTGAGATAGTCACATTGACTATTGATGTAGATCATGCCTTATATACATGTTGACATCAATGTTGGTATTTCCATCAATGCCAAAGGGGGATATTGTTGGATGATGTTGTCATTGATGCCAATGGTTTGATTGATTGATGTCAAGTGATTGTTTGATTGATTGATGTCAAATGTAATATGTATTGTCCTAGATGAAGATGGATCAATGAGTTGTCATTGATATGATGAAGATGGATCAATGAGTTGTCATTGATACATGATGCATAACTAATGTATATGATGCAGTGGTGGATTGATGAAAAAGATGAATCATTATAGTCTTATCATGGTTGATAAAGTGTACAAATGGATGAACTCTAAAGTGGTCCCTTATGGTGAAATCCCTCACGCGAAGACGCTTTGCAGATTGAGTTGTCCTAGAAGAATGGTTGGAGGACCCATGCTTTTATGTAAAATAATGATATGAGGATCAATGAATTTGTTTGTGAAACTATCCTAGATGGATATTGCTTGTCATTCCATTTCCGGTGGTATGTGGAATGTCACATAACTCCTCATGGTTTGAGAGTTATGGCCTTACAAAGTTGGAGGACCCTCACCAGGGATGATTTTAAGGATGGAAATTTATTTTGAAATGTATGAACGTTGGTGAATATTACTAATCCTTCATATGCCAACTATAAAATGTTTGGCGATATTTTTGTAAAAATATTCAAATTTATAAGGATTTTATATAGTTTATATAATCCTTTGGCGATTTTTAAGGTAAAATAGTTTTATCCTATAGAATTTGGGCGAATCATTTTTAGAATAACGAATCTTTTTTGGGGAAAAACCTTGGAAAATTAGCCCATGAGAGAAAATTAGACCCTAAAATCATCCATGACCCTCACTTGTTGGCTTGAAGCCCCAAAAGGGCAAATAAGTCAAAGTCCTTGAAAAGAAGAAATCATTTTTTAAATGATAAAGTAAAGTGACAAAGTCAAAGTGAATTATTTAAATAATAAATAGAAGTGACACAATCAATAAATGATAAAGTAAGGTGACAAAATCAAGAAGGAATATTTAAATGATAAAGTATTGGAGAACTTTCTATTTATGGAAAGTGGTTAACCCTAAAATAAGGAAAATAGGTTAAGTAACCTAGAAATGGGTTAAGTAACCTAAAAATGGGTTAAGTGACCTATAAATGTGTTAAGTGACCTAGAGGATGAAAGTATAAATAAGAAGCTAGGATCTCTTGTGCAATATACATTTTTGGAGAGAATCACATGTGTGGATCAATGGAGAGCTTCTTGTGAGAATGTCTTTTGGAGTATTGATGGAGAGCTTCTTGTGAGAGCTTCTTGTGAGAGAATTTTTGGTGTGGATCTCTTGAGCATGATTGAAGATTTATTCTGAGAAAGAGAGCATGAGGAGGATCTCATGGATGCATCAAAGTTTTGGCAATATTGGAGATCTTGACGGAAAAAGTCTCGGAGGTTCAAAAACCCTAGTTTTTGAGGTGTACGTGGGTTGTAATGGGCCAAGGCACATACATACGCGGTTTGTATGAGCACATAATGCGTATAGTGAACAAAATCATGGAGATTTGTGTTTGAGTTGATGATTGGTTGTTGAATACTGAAGAAGGTTCCAAAGCTGCATTCTATGGTTTCATATCTGTCATAGAGACACTAGTATGGTTACATTATTTTCTTGATAGATAGTATTGCTTATTGTGTTGTGAATTATTTGGGAATTCTTGGTATGGCTACTATGATTTGATTTATGTTGGGTGATGGAGTGAGCAGTACTCTTATGATTCAGTGGTGACATGAATACTATGGTATACTAGTTTTTTATACATGATTAAGATAACATTTATATTGATTGGTTGTGGAGCATGAGTAGACTATTGGAGAGCTTGGATGTGTTTTGACTAGATGTGGGTTAGTTTGTACAGTGAGAGAGAGAAGAAAATATGATTGCAGGTTGTAGAGGATCTGAGCATGTGATGAAAAGGATAAACCCTAATAGCTCAGAAAGTATACACAGGCTATAGTACTACTTGGGCATGTATACATGTAGGTTGTACTACTGGTAGGGCGCATACATATGCTTGCTACACTACCGATAGGTCACGTACCTATTGTAGATTGATATATGTTAAGGATTGTTGCCTCATCTCAGTTGGTGTTGAGGATGTAAGCTGAGTCTTGCATTATAGAGTTGGTGCTCTTGTAGAGTTTTACTCTATTTAGTTGTTGCTGAAAACCCCCAAGGATTATAGTCTGTAATAAAAATAAAATTGTACATACATCTTGTGTTTTTTATGTTCCTTGTGGTGATGACTTGTTGATGATATGTTGTTGATTTATGTTGCTGATATATGTTCACATCTAACTGGTTATAAATGATAGCAATGGGTAATGAGTAAATGTTGAATGATAACTAATGATTTTTGTGTAAGAGGGAAGTTTTGGGAAAAAGATCCCCACACTCATTCACCCCCCCTCTAAGTGTCATAGGTGTGTCCAACATTTGAGGTATATGAAATCAGATCATATTGATTGATCAGTATATAATGACATATTTGATAGAACATGTTGTGACTATGACATATTTAGTTTCTACATTTGGCACTTATATTTCAGGGTAGTTGGACGAGGCAAGGATAGGTCATTGTAGCCACCTTCTAGTTGTAGATGGAGAACATAGGGGGTTGTAGCCAAAGAATTGGGGAGTTGGAGCTTCCCTTAGGTTCTAGCCAAAAAAAGGGGGTTGCAGCCTCCTTTCAGTTGCAACTGGAAAACAAAGGAAGTTGGTGCTTCCAATGAATGTAATTCTTAAAGACAAATAAGAAAAAACATTAACTGGTTTTCTCCCGCATTGGGTTTACAAGTAAAAATATTGGTGTATTGTGTATGTGTATGATTGCTCATTTGTTCATTGTTTATTTACTCTCCAATTATTGGATGAAAATGTTATATTGATCTTAAAGATAAATAACATTTGCATATTGTGGTTAAAAGGGTAAAAAATTTCTATTATTGATTCACCCCCCCTCTCAGTAATCCAAAAATTGGTATTAGAGAAGGTTCCTTTAGAAATCCGTTTAACCACTAAAAGGTAGATCATGGAGAGAAACGCTATGTATAAAAATGGAATACCACAGTTTGATGGATAGAAGTATGCATTCTGGAGCAGAAGGATGAAAATAAATGTATAGGCATAGGGATTTGAAGTTTGGAAATCAATTGTAGATGGATACAAAGAACTTGAAATTTCGGCAACAAATGAAAATGGAAAGAAAATTAGTATAAATAATTCCAAAGCCACAAATTCACTTTTGAATGTTCTTTTTTATTTAGTATATAACAAATTTATACATTGTAAATATGCTAAATATATTTGGGACAAAATTCAAAATATTTATGAAGGATATTCAAAAGTCAAAGCAACAAAGCTTCAAACTTATAGAGGCCAATTCAAACAACTAAAGATGAAGGAATATGAGAATATTGCATCTTGCTTCTTACGATTTGATGAAACAGTGAATGCAATCATATGATTGGGAGAAGAAATTGAAGAATCTATAATTTTTCAAAACGTACTAAGATCTCTTCCTATGGGATTTTATCCTAAGATATCAACATTAGAAGACAGAACATATCTAGACTCCATAATCATGGATGAACTACATGGAATCTTCATAGGAGGAGCCAGATGGTGCTCTGGTGGCGACACTAGAAAATTTGGTGTCTCAGCCACAAGAGTTGGGGGTTTCAGTTTCGCTTGCCACTTTCGAAGGTATTTATGTTGTTCAACCACCTTTACTTTCTAACTTGACATACACACCAAATATTGGTAGTGGGGTGGCTGGGACCAGCTATGCTTGGTATAGAGGTCTGAGCTTTGAGACCTCACCTATTAAGACGAGGAGTGCGAGAAAGAAAGCTTCTACCTATAATGATAAGAAATACCTATCAAACACTATTATCACTGATTTGGGGGCACTTAGAGGCTTGAAAACCCTTGCTCAGGCCAAGATATGATCGTAATCACCTTACATGTAAGAGGGGTTGGAGTATCCCTAAAAACTGCCTTTGTTCGTAGAATTATTACAACAGTCAATCCGGATGTTACTTTTTTACAAGAGACATTGGTTGCAGAGGAAAAGGCTCGATTGTTTATGCATAAACGGTCCCTTCTTGGCATATGTGTGTTGTTAGTTTGGTAGGCACCTCAGGGGGCCTCTTAGTGACCTAGGACCTAAATAATTTAATCCTGGTCCCATATCTTTGTACGGGTGGCATTTTACTTATAGGCATAAACTTAGAATTTAACAGAGATGTAAAATTTTTAAATGTTTACGGTCCTTGCAACGACAAATTTTTATTTTGGGAACGAATTGCATTATCTAGATTGCTATATGCTAAAAACTTGATCCTTGTAGGTGACCTAAGTTTCAATATCGGTGCAGATGAGGTTTGGGGACCTACGTCCCATCTGGATCAACGTGCAAGTTTTTTTCTAGACATGATTAAGGAACACTCCTTGGTTGAATTAGCTCCTAATATCTTGATCCCTACTTGGAGAAATGAAAGGCTTGGTGACATTGGTATAGAAAAAATATTGGATCACACATTGGTATCAGAAAGTCTATTATAGGAGGTGGAGTGTTATCGGTCCTGAGTTGAAATTCCTTTTATTTATTATCATGCAGTGGTGATTACACAGTTTGATTTCAATGAGGTACGAATAGCTTATCCATTTAAACTAAATTCTATGTGGTTGGTAGAGATAGATTTCACTGGGATTCTTAATGATGTTTGGAATGATGTTACTTTCTTAGAGGATTTATATATCTAGTGCATAATTGTTTGGAAGTTAAAAACTTTAAAGTCCCGTGTTAAAGTTTGGGTGATGAAACAACAGAAAGAAAAAATTCATAAGATGGTAACGTTGGAGGAAGATATCAGTCGGGGTTACTTGAATATGTTGAGGGATGGTATGGACATTAATATGGAAAGACATTTGAAATTGTTAGAGGCAGAACACAATGAACTTCTAAAATTTGAGGAGGAGTATTGGCAAAAAAAGAATCGCACTACTTGGTTAAGAAGTGGACACCGAAATTCAAAATATTTCCACAAATTTGCAAATGAGTGAAGGAACAAAAAGCACATTTGCGAGATAGGAGATGACATTGGTCAGACATATAGAGGCCAGGAGGAGATAAAAGGAGAAGCTATCAGATCTTTTAAGAAACTTTATGCAGTGAATTACTCTTGAGAACAAGTGGATCAAGCAAATTTAACTAGACTGTTTAATCGTTTTGTGACAGCAGATGATAATGCAGTTATTGAGAGAGTTGTTACCAAGAAGAAGATTTGGGATATATTAAGTAATTTTGCAAAAGATAAAAGTTTGGGTCCAGACGAATGGACATTTGAGTTCTTTTCTCTTTATTCTGATGTGGTTGGGGATGATCTTTTAGATATGGTCGAAGACTCAAGAGCCAGAGGGAAGATACAAAAGTCACTAAACTAAACCTTCTTGACTTTAATACCTAAGGAAAAATCTCCACGGACTTTTGGGGACTACAGACCAATCGCCCTTTGTAATATTTGTTATAAACTGATCTCCAAAGTGATTGCAAACATAATTAAACCCATCCTATCGAGGGCTTTGTCCGTGGAACAATTAGGCTTCTTGAAGGGTAGACATATTTTGGATGTAGTCGAGACAAACCATGAATGCATCCATAGTATTAAGACTAAAAAACTCCAAGATCTTCTTCTAAAGCTAGATCTGAAGAAGGCATACGACTATGTTAGTTGGGATTTCTTTCGACTAATTTTATTTCAAACTAGATTTACCCCCTTTTCCATTTCCTGGATTATGGATTGTGTGATGAGTGCTTCATTTGCGGTGATGATAAATGGAGAGACTTCGAATTTCTTCAACAATGAATGTGGACTTCGCCAAGGTTCTCCTCTCTCTATGTTATTGTTTATCTTAATCATAGAAGTCTTAGTATTCTTTTAAAATAGGGAAAAGAGGAGGGTCTTTTGACTGGGATCAAAGTCTCTAGAGTCATAAAAGTCTTGCATCTCACTTTCATAGATGATGTGATCATCATGTCGAAGGCCTCTGTGGAAGAATGGAATTTGATTAAAAATATCTTGGAACAATTCTGTGGAGCTTCTGGTCTCAAGATTAATCAAGTAAAATATACCTTCCACTTTGCAGGATTGGTGGATTCGGAGCTGATGACTTATAAGGAGATGTTTTCTTTTAATTTTTGTGAGATGAGATGAGGATTTAATTACTTAGGGTATTTTCTAAAAGCATGGAAAAAATCTATAGAAGACTAGAGATGGTTATTGATAAAATTTGAAAAACAGATTAACCATTGGTGCAATCGCTAGTTAACTTTGGGTGGTCGATGTATTCTAGAAAAGGTTGTTTCGGAAACACAAGCGGTGTTCTGGATGGCTCTGGCAACAATTCCCTCTATTATTTTGAATAAGATATGCAAAATAATCTTTGATTTTCTCTGGACGACAGGTTGCAAAGAAAGTGGTATACATATTTGTAGTTGGGCACGACTTGCAAAACCCAAAGCTCTGGGCAACTAGGGACTTCAGAACATTTTTTTCTTTAATCGTGTGCTTGCAACCAATTCTTTGTGAAGGGGATTGATGATTGATGGCATTTGGAATCGTGTGGTAAAGGATAAATATCTTCCTTTTATTTTTGTGGCTACCTGGCTAAGGTCTATCCAGATCCCTCAACCATATGCTTCCGTTTTCTCGAAACATTTGTGTAAGTCGTTACCACTTATTATACATTGGTTGAGATGGGAGCCTAGGAATGATTTATCTATACACATTGGAAAGGATAATATTATTGATATTGGGACTCCAACTAAGCTATCACTAGAGTTATTACTGGCAGTAAAAAACCAAAATATAAATTTTTTGTATCAAGCAAAGGCGCAGTCATCAAGGGGTTTTGTATGTGTATAGTGGAGGAGTAGCGAGGAGCTAGGACTATTGGACACACTGGCTCTAGAGTGAAAAAATTGTATTAGGGAGCTTATCAGTTTAGGCATCCATCTGGGAGATGGCGAGGATTTTTTATTATGGATAGGTGGGAATCAATCGGGAACTATATCGGTAAGAAATGTTTATAATTCGATGGTGCAAATACTCTGGCCACATCATATTGAAACCTAGAGAAATTAGCTATGGAAATGGGACTTGGCATTAAAAGTGAAACTCTTCTTTTGGCTTCCTCTGGATTCAAAAATTATCACATGGGACTCTCTACAGAAAAGGGGATGGTGTGGGCCAAGCATCTTCCCACTAAGTTTTAAGGAGGAAGAGACTATAACGCATGTTTTCATATTTTATTATTTTACTATTAAAATGTGGCAAAGCCTTCACAATGTTTTCAAATTTTTTAAGATGTGGGGAGGTACTTCATTAACTAACAGTTTTGAATCCTTACCTATTTTAGTGTGTTGGCAGGTTTGGCTGGAAAGAAATCTTATTATTTTGAAAATTGTACTCCCTCCTTTGTGGGAGCCTGTATCAAAGTTAGAGAGATGATAAATCCAACCACTTGACTATCACTTTCTAGGACTAAACTCAGGTTAAAAAAGACTCAAGATTTTAGGGGAGAAATATTTTGTTGGTTTGACAGAGCTCCACAACAAAATGGACTTCTTTGTGGGGTTGGGGGGGTTATAAAGACTTCAAAGATGAAAACCTACAGATGGACATTAAACTATGGCCAGGGCTCTAATACTAGAGTTGAACTTGTTGGAGTCTGGGCATGTTTAACCTTATCACAACGATTAAATCTTGATGTCATTCATGTTCTTGGAGATTCCAATATTGTTATTGATTGCATCAACCAATCAAACAAGATACAAGTTACTTCACTCTTGAGCTTGAAGACTAAGATTAGAGAAATTATAACACTTTTTATGGATATTAAGTTTACATATATATATATCGCGAAGAAAACTTGGAGGTAGATGCTTTATCCAAACTTGCATTACAGGTTCCAGAAGGAAGGATCTTCTTCATCAAATTGCAGGATGGCCACGAGGGCCCCCTACTTACACTTCATCTTTATCCCTGAAGCTTGATATAGGATTCAGTTTACATTCTATCTTGCATTTAGTAGTTTTCCATGATATTATCTATGAATCGATGGCTTAGTGCCCAAAACTATTTTTGTTACTTGGTAATATTTTTTATTAGATCAGTGGAGGTTAGGGTCATCCAATACATTGGTGAATTCCTCTTTATGAATGTTTTGTAAGTGATAGAGACTATTATTGTATTTGACTAGTTTCCTACTCCACTGGAGTGAAGAACATGTGATAAGATGTATTTTGAGAACCACATATTTTAATATATGGAGAAATTTTCTATTGGAAAAAACATGTACATGGTTTAGATAATAACTCCCATCCCAATAATTAAGCACTATTATATATATATATATATATGATACCGAGGGTGATATGGATGAACTTGCCTACAAAATTATTGTGGAAGGAATGATCGGGATAATATAAAAAACTATCTCAACAAATGTATTTTCTCATTTGGTCAAACTAAAAGCATATTTAGGGGTTCTCTATTCATTTATTATATAATATTATCATAAGACACTATGTTTTGTATCATGGAACACTAGTAAAAAAGAGAAAGTTGCATAGCAGCAAGTCTATGTTTTTAGGATTGATGTTTTTTGTTCAACACTTTGTCGAGAAAACAAGCCTTACCCAAAATGATTGCATTGAAATTTACATTGTACAAGTATAATGAAGTAGTTTAATTCTAATGAAGTATATTGTGATTGATTAATAGCTTTGTAAACACAAAATAATATTTTATTAAAACAAATTCTCCAATTTGATTGAGTAATACAACCTTTTATACGAATTTTTCTCTCCTAAAGACATAAATGATAAATATATGATAAATAAAGAAACATGGTTGTTAAAGCATAAGAAATGCTCACCACAAGAGAGAAATAAGAAACAACCTAAATTATTAGTTATCAAGTTAAGCCTAGGATAGCATTCTAGATCTTAAATATAAACTGCTTTAAGGTCTTTCCATATGTTATAAATTTGAGTCTATAAATTTAATTTGTTGGTTTTCGCTTGAAGGAGAGGGACTAAATGCCAAGAATATCCATCACTAATATGGAATGAGTCTCTCCATCCCATTGTATTATTCTCGAATTAATGCTACTTGTTTAAAGTTTTTGAGAGCCGGAGATAATTGGTTCCACAAACAGCCAAAGACGGTGATTTTTTGCTACTGCAGTACACTTGTATGTTTTATTTTGCTTATCTAGATTTTTGAGAATGTAAGAGATAACATTGTATTGAAGAAAAGAATAGAGAACAATGGAGAAAAATATCAGATAAAGTAATGGAACTTCAATCCAATAAAGGAAATTAACAAATATTTAATCAATTGTAAAATGATTTTTTCTTTTCAAAATCAATAAACAGAAACAATAAAAAATCTAGCAAAAGTTCATTGTTTTTTTATTTTTTTAAATAATATATATACGTACACCTCAATTCTAAAATAACATACTATAGTTTGAATTTTTGAGTAGGTTTACCATTCTCTTTTATATATCAACGTCACTTATTATGCTTTCCTCCAGGCATGGTATAAAGTGTTCGGTTCACCTTTGGCTACCTATTAATTTGTTCTTTGACCAAAATAAATTTGCATCTTTCCTATAGTTTTCTATAGTTTCATATTAAGCATTGAATTTTCTTATTTTTCTGAAATATTTAATCCTATTTATTTATCCTCCCATTTTCTGATCAAATTGAAGTCTTATTTCCCAAGTGATGTATACATTCTTGAGATGAAGAAATTTTTAATGACATTTGTTTCGAATATTTATTTACCATGAAATTTGGTTATTGAAGCGGACACTCTGCTTCAATGCTCGTCCTGTTTAACATTGAAAGTTTACTTCAATGTCTATCATGTCGATGCAGTGGATGCATGTCCCCATGGAAATCTGCATGACTCAAGGTTTTGAAAATGCTACACCTCCATCATCGGGCCTTACATCATAAGGATCATCAGTTCCTGTTATGAGATCTGTCTGTGCCTTGATGCTGAAAGAAATGAATTCCACATCAACTCCCATGCTCAAGGCAATCAAAACCAATGATTCAAAGAACAAACAAAACAAAGATAGGTTGTCTCCATACAATTCATTGTTGTGATGGGAATGGAAATTAATCAATGAATCTACAATATTGATATCACTTGGGATGATTGTGCATGCTCTATAATATTCATCAATGTAGAGAAATTTCTTTGCATATAAACACTTACATTCTTGGATGGCACCCAATCTCCATCGTTGACCTACCATAGATACACTAGTCTTTCTTTCTAAGTTTGCGTCAAGCTTGTACAGTGACTATTGGATGAATCAATATAACATTCCTTCCTTTGTTTTTCCTACAACCACTCGTATTTGATCACCTTCCATATGGGCCCATGAGTATTTTGGATCTTTTCTTTGAGCATACTTCATCTCCCATTCTAGATATATTACAAGGCCGATGAGGACAAATGTTATCAGGACAGTGAATAAATCTTCCCCCTCCTACTTGAAATGATTGTATCTAAGAAATTAATTGCCCTTGTTTACTGGGAACATATTACATCATTTGGGAATCAAGAAGTTCCTTGATTGTGGTAACTTCAATAAAGAGAGATGTGGATTTTTGGGTGGAGAAATAAACTAGGGAATGGGGTAGGGAAAACTAGTAGTGAGACACATTGAGAATTGTACGAGCAGGCAAGTCAATTTTTCCAAGCAGTGTAACAGATTGAAGGGCGTGATTTAAGGAAAATGAAAACCTAAATTTTGATCCTTGAGACCAGGGTTATCGAGAATTATGTCATCCAATATAATTAGAGACTAATTGTCTGTTGGTGTTAAAAGGAGCTAATGACTTGTTTCCAAATAGATTGTGACAAGAAGTGTTGGAATTTGAAGGTAAAAACTGTTTTTTATTGGAATATTGGTCGTCTAATACAATTACAATTAGAAAATAATGATCTCTCGCATCATTTAGTCCTTGGTAGGGCCATGCAAGGACAATCTCTGTGCAGATGGTCGACTAATAGTAACTACTAATTTGCATTGTGAGATTTTCCCGATGATTTTTCATATTTCTATAATTCCATGGTCAAATAAGGGTAGATGGTCATGGACTACTTCTATATATTTCCCATATTCTTCTACCAATTGCATCTTAATATCAAAGAATAAATGGGTTGCTATTTCACTATAGGATACAGAGCTACCCTCAGTTTAGTTCCTATGGTGCGCTTTTATCATTAGTTGTTCTTATCATTACCATGTTCGCCTTGTGTGTATGGAGTATTGAGGCACGTCAATGAAGATTATAAGGAATCTAAGTTTATACTGCAACTCATATTCCATTTATATTATTTGTTGTCAAATGACTGATTGTTTATGACTTACCAAAAAAATGTTAAATTGTTTGATCTAGCACCGAATCTAGTAAGATTGTATTTTATTATTACTATTATTAGGGTTTACCTGCATGTTGCATCTTTAGATTACGACCAGTCTATATGACTCACAATCCATGTTCAGTTTGTTTAGGGATAGTATGGTGATGAAAGTATTACTATGGAAGGTTTGATTTATTCAGCTTCGTTCATATAGTCAATATTATATGGAAAATTATTATACGCTTACACTTAGATTAATAGAAATAATTGTATTGTGATTGAATATTAATGTAGAATGAACACCAAGGTGTTCAGAACGTTGTTCAAAAACTTATCACCAAAATCCATGCATGCATTTATGTCAAAAATGTTGCACAAAGTGTCTCTGCATTCCTCCTGACACGTCTAGAAAAAAAGAATTATGCTCTTGCTACAACAATTGGAAGACTAATCAAGGCGGCCACAAGTGCCCCTGATTTTCAATCCACTACTCTTCCTTATTATACCTTCTGAGAGGTCAGGTATATAGCAATGATTTATTTGGTTAATTGCATATTAGTTTGGTCATTGACTAAAAAAAATTACCATATTTGAAAGTTTAACTTTAAGAAATCAATTTTTTTATTTTCATGTTATTTTAAAATTTATTTGTTTAGTGTGTGATTGGTCTATTTTTCGGATGTGTTATTATAGAAAGGTTTGCGGTGTGATCATTTTTTTTAATTCAACTGATTCATACGCAGAAAATTTATGCATCTTTGGATTCGTACGCCCAAAAATATATGCAACTATTAATAGTAATAGCCATCAATATTTAAAATCACCATTGTGCATGAATCTGTACAATATATCTGGTTGTGTGTTGGATTAGCTCGCTCCATCACATTTAAGAACCTAGCCTCTGCATCTAAGATTTCCCTTTCATAACTTGTAGTATGGCTGAATATTGACCTTTTGAAGCTTAAGAATAAAGGTGAATTTCTATGCATTAACTCGACTTTATACCTAGTTAATTTATGTGTTATATATAATCTTGCCCTTATAGGTTTCCAATTTTTATGTCAAATGAAACCATTTAAACGATTTTCTGATCTCATAAAATACATGTCCACTTTTTGTACAAAATATATATCAAATATCTTGGCAAGTACATCCAACCTTCTCGTATATAATAAATATTTTTTCGATGACATGGTGTTGCCTTTGTTGTTGAAACTGGACTTGCTAATTTATCGAGATTCTATATTATTATAGAGAAAAAATTGGTTTGAAAAAATCTTTTCTATATTATTACAAAGGAAAAATCAACCTTTTTTGTATTATTACAGAGGAAAAATCAGTCTAAAAAAGATTTTCCCTGAGGAAGTTGCTTAGTGGAAAAAATGTAAAGCAGGATACATGATCCGAATAAAGAGTTTAATATGTATGGAACATTTGGGGAGAAAACTAAATAACCTATAGCTTGGTCTTATGACAAAATAGGAGAAGGCAATGCAATGCAAGAGAAGCAGTTTAAGGATTCTAAATGAAAAGAAGGAATGTAGTTAATTCAAGTTTAAATTGGCATAATATTTTATCCAACTAAATTTAAGGTTCAAGTTTCAATTCTGAAAATTTTAGAAATCACAATGTATGTAACAAATTATTACATTACACATAATATTTATTAAATTTCATATTACTTTCGGCAGGTATTGTGTATGCTTCACAAACTTGTTTACTTTACATTATGAGTCATTTCAAATAAAAAAATGTTTTCTTAAGAAGACCATATCAAGTTAAATGCTACAATAAGACAATACGAGGGTGGCATACTCAAATAAATAATAAAACTTAATATTTAATGAAGTGACTCCAATGTTGCCACCTAAAAAGCTATTCACTACCTACCTGAGTAGACATAAGGCAAGCTTAAATGAAAAATCATGCCATTCTTCAACGACATGAGGGACAATGGGTGATTGTGGGCACATGATCCTTATTTGGCATGGAAGATTCCAACAATGGTGTCAGTGGAGATTGAAGTAATTTGAGGACATTTCAGATCAAAAATTTCAAAACAAATAAGCCGTGAAGATGCACAAATTTTTTTTTGGAGAACGATATCAGTTGATGGGTGAATTACTGAGGAAATAATGGATGGATGTAGCCCCAATAAAATTCCATACATTAAGGGTGTGAAGGATACAATTGACGAGTTCACCGCATACCATGGTCAATCAGCTTAATGTGAACCTAGACGAAGGTGTCATCATAGGGTTTTGTTCGATAACTTGCAACTTTAGGGTGAAAATAAAAGGAGTAGGCGTTCTTCTTTCTATCTATACTAGGATATTTCGACATGCCCGACCTTTGAATATTTTCAACACCATGAGGCTCACTCAACGATATTCACAGTTGCTCATCTAAAAAAAAGTGCAATGTATGTATTTTCCAGATATTTCTACTACAATAATGATACATGTGTATGATTTTAATTTATATTTCCTGTAATAATGTTACATAACTCAAAAACAATGCAAGTTCATGGAGGAAAATTTAGTTTACAAATTTACAAAGCTATTGCAAATAGATCTGCCCCACAGGCTGAATCCAAATATACAATTACAAGGCATGTCCAAGACTAATTCTCAATCTATCGATTTTGAATTATCGAAATATGTATCATAAATATTAAAATTCATAACAGGTATTGAGTTTAAAATATACTACTAAAATGTGAATACAAATTATCTCTATTACAATTTTTTGCACAATCTTGATACATCAAACTATACATTTTGATGATAATTTGAAGGGCAATAGAGTAATCACATTATTTGATACCAATCAGATGTTTATTAATGCATTTGGTTACACATATCTTAGATTCAAATGACAATGGTAAACCACTTGTCTTCAACAAAATGGTGGCATTGGACGTCGCAATGTCTGGTTTGTTTATCAGATCGTATCCTAATGCTTTCCCACCTGCTTAGTAGTTTTTATTTCTGGTGACAAGGTGATATTGACATTAGACTATAACTTAAATTGACTTTTCCCATTGTGTGTTCAGAATTGAAAACAAATTAATAAAACCTAGATGTACAAGATATATCACCTGGCTAGTTGAATGGGTCCTCATGTGCACTACATTTCTTCAGGATTGATTTCTTACTCCTCTTTGAAGAAGTAACCCCACGGGTATGGGTTGTTCGCGGCTGTCTCACACCCACCTATTCAAACCCAATTATCTTAATTAGTTGTTATCGATATTTCATCACTAAAGAAAGACAAAGATAATGGTTATGAAAATCTAAATCAATATTACCAGTGGTTACGTGCGAGGTTTGTCAAAAGAAAGCAACGAGCTCTCTTTTGTGTGTTTTTAGGTTCTCGACATTGCTGAAGCAGTGGAAGTGATTGGTAGTCACGATGAAGGAGTTATAGGTGTAGAATCCTTTGATCAGGCATGAGTTGAACTGTATACCTCATTCAAAAAGTGATATCGACATTAGACTAAAACTTTATTTGACTTTTCCTAATGTGTGTGAAGAATTGAAAACATATTAATTAAACCTAGATGTATAGGATATATCACTCGCTTATCTAAATGGGGCCTCGTCCGTTGCTCATTTTTTCATGATCAACATCTTGCTCTTCTTTAAATAAATCACCCCATGTGTATGGGTCGTCAAGGGTCGTCTCCTACCCACCTATTCAAACCCAATTACCTTAATCAGTTGTTTTTGATATTTCAACACTAAAGAAAGGAAGAGATAATGGTTATTAATATCTAAATCAATATTACCGGTGGTTTTGTTCGAGGTTTGTGAAAATAAAGTAGCGAGTTTTTTTTTGTGTGTCTTAAGGCTCTCGACATTGTTGAAGCTGGGGAAGGAATTGGTAGCCACAATGAAGGAGTTGTAGGTGTATAATCCTTTGGTCACGCATGCACCTAATTGTATACCTCATTAAAATCTCTGCCTGTATATCATGTATATCTGTAGTCAACTCTAGGTATGCTTCTCCTGTAGGAATAATGGAAGAGACTGCTTTGAGAGACTGTGTAATCTGCATAATTGAACTTGGTTTATTAACTCTAAAATACAACAACCCAAACTAAAATCACAAAATAAAAAGATAAAAACATATCACGAAATAAAATTAAGAGCATTAGTTTAAAAAAATTATGCAGAAAAAGTTTGAAAGAACTAATAAATTCATCTCAATATTTACATACAATATCCCTTGCTCATACGGAAAAATCTCAAATACATAGAGGCCAATTCTTGGCATCCAACCTAAAAAACCACGCAAAATTTATTTATATAATAACTATAGAATTCGTTTCCCTAGTGTACTGGAAGTTATTTGGTATGTGTTGACTAGCAACCCTACCCTGTAATGTCCCTTTCCAAATAGGATCTCCATAGAGGAGGCTTAATGGTCTAAAGCACCCCGTTAGACTATAGCCAAGGCCAAAGAGGGGTAAACAAGGTTACTAGAGGTCACTCCAGTCACACGTGTTATATTCAGACAATGACATTGAGATAAAAAGGGTTAAAAGTGCTTTTAATTCATTATGAGCTAACAATATAAGTCAATAGTGAATTAGGGTTTCAACAGTGATTTAGGGTTTTGGAATTCAATAGTGAATTAGGGTTTCAGCGTGATTTAGGGTTTTTGAAGTCAACAGTGAATTAGGGTTTCAACATGATTTATGGTTTTGGAAAGCTATAAAGGAAGGGTTAGCGACCTAATTCATCATTATGCAGATTAGTTCTTGTCATTGAGGAGAAGAGGTGCATCTCAGGAGAGATAGTTCAGTGTATTCCAAGAGGAAGACACCAGTTGGATGATTTCGGTGTTGAAAGACACACCCTAGTCACCGAGAAGATCATCCAGGTCTTCCATCATTCTTCATTGATTCCACAGTGCTCCCATATTCCGAGTATTATCTTTTAGTTGCTTATTTGTATTCTGACTAATATCATTTTGTCTTTTGATCTAGCCGAGTGTTATTATTTTATTCAGCCATAGTTGCTTATTTGTATTCCATCTAAGACCCTTGGTCTGTTGATCTAGTTGAGTATTGTCAGTTTATTCAGCCGCCTTTGGCCATTTTGTAATCCACAGAGATATCATAATACAAAATTTGCAATCCTTTGTCATGTTTATTATTTGTATGATCATTTATATGCTATAAACCTTTGATCCTACACACACATTAGCAACGTTTCCTAGACTAGCCAAGTTAAGAACATTACAGTGGTATCACAGATTTAGTCTTGCCAGCCTGTGACTAAACACAATGAGTGCAGCAGAAGACCCAAAGGGCCGTGAACACATAGATGACAAATATGTCACTTACAACAGGCATCAGGAAAGTAGGCATAGGCCTGATTTTCCCCTTTTTCCTCCTATCTCAGAGGAAGAGGAAGAGGCACAAAGAGAAGCAGAGAGAAGGGCAGAGCATGAGGTTGAGCATGAGGTAGAGAGGATGATAGGAGATAGATATGAGTGACCAAAGGGTAGTGGCAAGGCCCCTGTAGATCCAGAGGTAGCTTTCATGTAGGTTATCAACAATATGTTAGCTAGTCAATGGACCATGTCTCAGTCCTTGGCATAGGTGGTTGACAGATTGGCTAGAGTGGGCACCCTAGATACACAAGTCCTGCATGCAGCATAGGGGAACTCAGGAGAAGGCAGTAGACCCCAGTCACCCTCTCGCACTTACACCTCTGGGAGTAGGATTCCTAGACCCTTGTTTCCCAGTTTCTAGAGGGCACCCCCGATAACAACACAATGACCGATACCACAGAGGCCACCCACTCATGTTGACGACATTGCAGAGGACATGACTTCCATCAATTGGGTCATGACTTGCATCAGGACATGACCTTAGTCGAGTAATATGGACTCAGACTCAGGAACTGCCCCAGAGAGCCATAGAGGGGAGGACCACAACAATAGCAGGGGAATAACCTCAATTTCATTAAAAAAGTTGGGAAACTCACCATCCCTTCCTTCAATGGATCATCTAAATACACCACCAGAGCTTGGGTACAAAATCTAGACAAGTATTACAAGCTCAACCAAATAACTGAGATAGAGGCCATCAGTTTTGTGACCTTACAATTGGAGGGTGAGGCACATGAGTGGTGGTACCATGGACTCGTGACATTGGGTAACCGTTGCATCATCTCCTATAGGGATTTTATAGATAGGCTCATGGACAGGTTTGACAGGAAGGATCTTGAGATACACTTTAGGGATATAGCCCAGTTGAGAAAAAATGGCACAGCAGAGTCGTTCATCATAGATTTTTAGTAGGTAGGCGTGGCAGTGACAGATATATCAGAGCCCAGGTTGATCATGCTATTCATAGAAGGACTCATAGAGCCTTTGAAAGATGGGTGAAGACATACAAGCCTCCCACTTTGCAGGTTGCCATCCTTCGCACTCGATATCTGGGAGACTCAGTGCCAAAGACTAAAAATTTCTCCAAACCATTTGTGCCCCAGAGGGATCAAGATAGAAAGCCATTCCAGAGAGAATGGAAGGGCAAGGAGAAGTTGGATGATGAGACTAGGTGAGAACTTATGAGGAGAAATCTTTTCTTCAGCTGTAGAGATCCTTTGGTCCCAGGCCATAGGTGCATGGGCAAGGGAGAGATTCATTATATTGGGGTAGTAACAGAGAGCGTGGATAGTGAGGAGGAGGAGCAAGACATTGGATCCACTAGTTCAAAGGAGGATTCAACACCAGCAGAGGAGTAGCCTCCCCGTAGACCACCGACACCGATAGGAGCCCATCCTCTAGTAGTCCCACAACTGCCAGAACAGGCTAACGGGAGGAAACCAGTGAAGGGAGGTGTCATAGCGACCCTTTCTAGTGTTCCTAGGTATGATACCCTCTATATCAGAGGGACTGTCCAGGGGCAACGAGAAATCCCCTGATAGATGGTGGGGCCACCCACAACTTCATTGACGCTTCACTAGTATCAAGACAAGCACTTCAGACAGAGGAGTTTGAGGGGTTTGATGTTGTGGTAGCAGATGGCCACACAGTGGAGTGTCTAGACAAAGTTCCAAACTTAGAGATGAAGTTAGGAAACTACACAATGAGAGACACATTTTATGTGGTNATAGATGGTGGGGCCACCCACAACTTCATTGACGCTTCACTAGTATCAAGACAAGCACTTCAGACAGAGGAGTTTGAGGGGTTTGATGTTGTGGTAGCAGATGGCCACACAGTGGAGTGTCTAGACAGAGTTCCAAACTTAGAGATGAAGTTAGGAAACTACACAATGAGAGACACATTTTATGTGGTTGACCTATCAGACACATATGTGGTGTTAGGAGTTTAGTGGATGATTACCTTAGGAAAAGTCACTACCAACTACCAAACCTTGGAAATGGGATTCAGATATTAGGATGGGAAGAAGGTTGTTCTAAGAGGTATTTTGATAGGAGCACCCAGGATAGTTTCAGCCAAGAGGATGGAGAGGATATTCATACATCATGAGGTAGCTTATGTCGTAGAATGCTTGATCACTACTCAGAAGGATTCAGAAGGTCGACAAAAATACCACACAGAGATCAAAAGTTTATTGGGATGACATCAACAGGTCTTTGAGGCAATTCCACCAGGAGACCACCTGACAGGGGGTTTGAGCACACCATTGAGTTGGAGGAGGGGGCCAAACCTATGATCACTCCCCCCTATCATCATCCTAGGAGGTTCAAGGATGAGATAGAGAAGGCAATCAATGAATTGTTGGCGATGGGACACATCAGACCAAGCAATAGCCCATTTGCTTTTTTAGTTGTCTTAGTTCTGAAGAAGGATGGCACCATGAGGATGTGCATTGATTACCGAGCCTTGAACAAGAAAACCATCAAGAACTGGTACCCTATCCCACACATTAACAAGTTTATGGATGAACTGCATTGGGCATTTTTCTTCTCAAAAATTGATCTACGCTTTGGATATCATAAGATCAACATCCGAGAGCAGGACATAGAGAAGATGACATTTCGATGTCATTTTGGACACTTTGAGTTCCTAATTATGCCATTTGGGATAACCAATGCACCCACTACATTCCAGTCTTGCATGAACCATATATTTAGGGATCAGTTAAGGAAATCAGTCTTGGTTTTCTTTGACGACATCTTGATCTATAGCCGGTCATGGCAAGAGCATATGAGGCACCTGGATGAGGTATTGAGCATCATGGAGGCACACTCATTATATGCCAAAGAGTCCAAGTGCGAGTTCAGTATGACAGAGCTTCTTTACTTAGGCCACATCATTAGTGCACAGGGGGTACAAGTGCACCAAGAGAAGATTAGGGCCATTCAGGATTGGTCGACGAACAAGAAAATGATAGAATTGAGGAGCTTCTTTGGGCTGTGAAACTATTACAGGCAGTTCGTTCATGGTTTTTCTCAGCTTGGAGCACCATTGATAGATCATACCAAGCATGGGGCCTTCATATGGACCGAGAAATCACAGGAAGCCTTTGATCACATGAAGGAAGTCATGGGCACTTGTCCAGTGTTGGCACTACCAGACTTCACCTTGCCATTTGTACTAGAATGTGACTCATCCGGCAAAGGGATCGGTGCAGTTTTGATGCAGGGAGGACACCCCATTGTATTTGAGAGCCGAAAGCTTAGTCAACCTGAGAGGTTGTACTCCATTTATGACAAGGATATGTTTGCAATCATGCATGCCTTGACCAAGTTCAAAAAATATTTGATGGGTAGCAAATTCATGGTCAAGACCGATCACAACAGTTTGAAGTATTTCCTTGAGCAAAAGGACCTCAGTGAGCACCAACAGAAATGGGTGACGAAGGTACAGGCATTTGAATTTGACATAGAGTATGTCAAGGGGAAGAAGAACATTGTGGCCAATGCACTATGGAGGAGACCTGTGGCATGTTCTTTGATGGAGATTTCAGCAGATTGGAAATCCCACTTGTTAGTGGAATATTCCAAGAACAAGTTTTCTTGTGAGGTGATGGATGGGAAGATATAGGATGACCGGTATAGGTTCATTGACGATGTCATTTTTTTCAAGGATAGAGTCTACTTGGTGCCAGATTTAGGGCTTAAGAAGAAGATCCTCATTGTAGTTCATGATTCACCTATAGCAGGCCATCAAGGGTTTTTCAAAACCTACAGTCGGATCAGAGAGAGGTTCTCATGGAAGGGCCTCAAATAGGGCGTTATGAGATACGTTAGTGAGTGTGTGACTTGCCAATAGAACAAGTCAGAGAATGCTCTTCCAGCAGGGCTACTTCAGCCACTCCCATTCCAGAGAAGAAATGGGAGAGTATATCTATGGACTTCATCACGGGTCTACCCAAGGTCCAGGGTAAGGATTGTATCTATGTAGTGGTCAATAGATTGGCCAAGTTTGCTCACTTCTACATGATACTGACATAGTAAAACACATTTCAGGTAGCTAATCTTTTCGTCAGGGAGGTCTTCAGACTTTATGGGTTGCCGAAGAACATCATCAGAGACAGGGACAATCAGTTCATAGGGACATTTTGGAGAGAGTTGTTTCTATTGGTGGGGATAGAGATGACACCTAGCACTATCTATCACCCTTAGACAGATGGGCAGACCGAGATTGTCAATAGGTGGGTTGAAGGGTATTTTAGGAACTATGTAGGAGGACAACAGAGAACATGGATAAAGTGGTTACATTTAGGAGAACATTGCTACAACACCACCTTCCACATGTCCATTGGTATGACACCCTTCCAAGCATTGTACGGATATGATGCTCCCACTTTGGTAGACTTGGTCTTTGGGGAAAGTAGAGCTCCCAATGCCAAGGATTGGATCATAAAGAGTTGGGAGATTATCAAGTTGTTGAAAGAGAACCTGCAGATGGCGCAAAACTGATAGAATATAAGTGCAGATAGGCACAGGATAGAGTGGAGCTTTGAGGTTGGAGATTTGGTTTTCTTGAGACTCCAACCCTATAGAAAGTCATCTCTGAAGAATAGTTGGGCTGAGAAGCTCAAACCCAGATTTTATGGTCCTTACAGGATCATGCGCCAAGTAGGTGAGGTTGCTTACGAGCTAGAGCTTCCATAGGGGAGCAAGATTCATAACGTGTTCCACATTTCTTTCCTCAAAAGGGTAGTGGGGCAATTCATTAGCACATCAGAGGAAATTCCCCCCTTGGATGAGGAGGGACAATTGGAGTTAGTTCTAGAGGAGGTTTTGGAGTTCTGGGAGTGGAAATTGAGGAGAAGGGTCAATAGAGAGTGTTTGATCAGATGGAGAGGGCTTCCAGTAGAGGATACTACTTGGGAGAGCGAGCAGGTGTTGCAGCACTCTGGACTGGTATTGCTTGAGGAAAATAAATTTTGGGAAGAGAGGACTGTAATGTCCCTTTCCAAATAGGAGCTCCAGAGAGGAGGCTTGATGGTCTAAACCACCCCGTTAGACTATAGCTAGGGCCAAAGAGGGGTAAACAAGGTTACTAGTGGTCACTCTAGTCACAGGTGTTATATTCTGAAAGTGACATTGAGATAAAAAGGGTTAAAATCAATTTTAATTCATTATGAGCTAAAAATAGAAGTCAACAGTGAATTAGGGGTTCAACAGTGATTTAGGGTTTTGGAAGTCAACCGTGAATTAGGGTTTCAACATGATTTAGGGTTTTGGAAAGATATAAAGGAAGGGTCAGTGACCTAATTCATCATTAAACAGAATATGACTTGTCATTGAGGAGAAGAGGCGCATCTCAGGAGAGATAGTTTAGTGTATTCCAGGAGGAAGACACTAGTTGGCTGATTTCGGTGTTGAAAGACACACCCTAGTCACCGAGGAGATCATCCAGGTCTTCCGTCATTCTTCATTGATTACGCAGTGCTCACATATTATAGGTATTATCTTTTAGTTGCTTATTTGTATTCTGACTAAGATCCTTGGTCTGTTGATCTAGTCGAGTATTGTCAGTTTATTCAGCAACATTCGGCCATTTTGGAATCCACAAAGATATCATAATACAAAATTTGTWGTCCTTTATCGCGTTTATTATTTGTATGATCATTTATATGTTGTAAACCTTTGATCCTACATACACATTAGCAAAATTTCCTAGACTAGCCAAGTTAGGAACATTACATACCCCAAGACACATTTGAAGACCAAATCCAATGTCAAACCTTAACCCTAAGTTAATCCAAAAATTCTCATGTTCCTCTACTATGAACCTAGACTCCCAATCACAGTCATAGTCACAAGCACTATTCAATTCGATGAAACTGCTCGAAGGATCATGAGCCTCTGACTTACTTAAATCCAAGCAACTTTATTCCATCTCGTTTCCCTCCATAATAACATCCAAAGTGCAATGGAGAACATGTTTACTTCTAGGAAGAATTTTTAGAGTCTGATTTAAAATTATTGGGAAGCTAGAGATGAGACCCACAACGTATACATCTACATTCGGGACATATATGGCGCCGAAGGACCATTTTGACGAATACTCCATTTGAATCGTACACTCCACGGTCCACGTCGTTGAGGGAATGAGATCATTCCTTATTTCCTTATTTTTCTTTAGCTTTCCAAAGAGAAGAGGATCTTACCTGTTCTATGGATTGAAATTCTTTCTTCCATTGGACTGCTTATGCTAGCAATTTGGGACAATGAGAATTGTGGATTGAGAGGTGGTAATGGTGGTAATGGATTGAGAGGTGGATTGGTAATGAGAATTGTATGGAGCAGTGGCGGTGGAGCGTGAATGGAAGGGAAATAGAGTATTCACATTGTTTGATACCATTTAAATGTTTATTAATCCATTTGGTTCCTCATATCTTAGATTCAAATAACAATGGTAAACCACTTGTCTTAAACAAAATGGTGGGATTGGACGCCACAATATCTGGGTTGTTTATCAGATCATATCCTAATTCTTTCCCACCTGCTTAGTAGTTTTTCTTTTGGTGACAAGGCAATATCGACATTAGACTATAACTTAATTTGACTTTCCCAATGTGTGTTCATAATTGAAAACAAATTAATAAAACCTAGATGTACAATATATATCACCTGGTTAGTTGAATGGGTCCTCATAGGTACTACATTTCTTCAGTATTGTCTTCTTACTCCTCTTTGAAGAAGTAACCCCACGGGTATGGGTCGTTCGGGGCTATCTCACACCTGCATGTTCAAACCCAATTATCTTAATTAGTTGTTATCGATATTTCAGCACTAAAGAAAGACAAAGATAATGGTTATGAAAATCTAAATCAATATTACCAGTGGCTGCGTGCGAGTTTATCGACATTGCCGAAGTAGGGGAAGTGATTGGTAGTCACAATGAAGGAGTTATAGGTGTAGAATCCTTTGATCAGGCATGCATTGAACTTTATACCTCATTCAAAAAGTGATATCGACATTAGACTAAAACTTTATTTGACTTTTCCTAATGTGTGCAAAATTGAAAACATATTAATTAAACCTAGATGTATAGGATATATCACTCAGTTATCTGAATGGGTCCTCGTCCGTTGCTCATTTCTTCATGATCAACATTTTTCTCTTCTTTCAAGAAATAACCCCATGTGTATGGTTCATCAAGGGTCGTTTCCTACTTGCCTATTCAAACCTAGTTACCTTAATTAGTTGTTATTGATATTTCAACACTAAAGAAAGGAAGAGATAATGGTTATTAAACTCTAAATCAATATTACCGGTGGTTTCGTTCGAGGTCTATGCAAACAAAGTAGTGAGTTTTGTTTTTTTTGTGTCTTGAGGCTCTCGACATTGTTGAAGCTGGGGAAGGAATTGGCAGCCACAATGAAAGAGTTGTAGGTGTAGAATCCTTTGGTTGCACATGCACCTAATTGTATACCTCATTCAAATCTCTGCATGTATATCATGTATATCTTTAGTCAACTCTAGGTATGCTTCTCCTGTAGGAATATGGGAAGAGACTGCTTTGAGAGACTGTGTAATCTACATAATTGAACTTGGATTATTAACTCTAAAATCCAACAACCCAAACTAAACTCATAAAATAAAAAGATAAAAACATATCACGAAATAAAATTAAGAGCGTTAGTTTTAAAAAATTATGCATAATGAGTTTGAAAGAACTAATAAATTCATCTCAATATTTACATACAATATCCCTTGCTCATACAGAAAAATCTCAAATACAAAGAGGCCAATTCTTGGCATCCATCCTACAAAACTACACAAAATTTATTTATGTAGTAATTATAGAATTTGTTTCCCTAGTGTCCTGGAAGTTATTTGGTATGTGTTGACTAGCAACCCTACCCCAAAACATATTCTAAGACCAAATCCAATTCCAAACCTTAACCCTAAGTCAATCCACAAATCCTCATGTTTCTCTACTTCAACCCTAGATTCCCAATCATAGTCATAGTCACAACCCCTATTCATTTCGATGAAACTGCTCTGAGGATCATGAGCCTCTGACTTACTTAAATAAAAGCAACTTTATTCTATCTCGTTTCCCCCCAGAATAACATCCAAAGTGAAATGGCAGACACATTTACTTCTGGGAAGGATTTTTAGAGTCCGAGTTAGAATTATTGGGAAGCCGGAGATGCGACCCACAATGTATACGTCTACAGTCGAGACATATATGGCATCGAAGGATCATTTTGATGAATACTCCAGTCGGTTCTTGCACTCCACGGTCCACGTCATTCAGGTCATGAGATCATTGCTTATTTCCTTATTTTTCTCTGGATTTCCAAAGAGAAGAGGCTCTTACATGTTCTGTGGATTGTAATTCTTTCTTCCATTGGAGTGCTTATGCTAGCAATTTGTGGCAATGAGAATTGTGTATTGAGCGGTGGCAGTGGAAGTGTGTATGGAGCAGTGGCGGTGAAGCGTGAATGGATCGACCTTCATGGGAAATATGTGGCTACTCCATAGGCACATTCATTCATCGATTGCAATGTCTACAGCTTTAGACATCGACTGTAATGTAGACTGTATTGTTGTGAGAACTTTCAGACTGCCTTATTAGAACCTTCAAAATAAGAAATTTTGATTTTTAAAATAATTTGTTAAGTCTAACAAATGTGTAAATAAAAATTGCATACATCATGGATAATTAAATCCTATCAAAAATATTGGACTAATAAGTAATTAAATTTATGAATTTAAAATATTCTGTAAATATTTTTGATTGTCATAGAAAATGAATTTAATATAGATATTTACAAAAGTTTGGAATAATTTTGGGAGAGGTAGTTAAGTGCATACCAAAAAGAACATGATAATACATCAAAGTACACAATGTGAATGAGTCCCTCACCTGAAGCACGGACTAATAAGATGATTTTGTCTTTAGTAAGCTTGAAACTAGTTTTTTATGATTATTTTATATTTTATTTTATCATTACCATTTTCCTTTTTATTGAGATTGAAACTCTGCGTTTTTTATAGTTATTTTATATTTTAAATTATCATTGTAGAGATTCTTATTTATTTCACATTTTCCCATGTTTATAATCACATTTTTATGACACATTTATACACATTTTGTACTAATCACATTTTTATGACACATTTTGCAGTGCCTACCTCATCAAAGATCAAGGCAATTATTACAGTCTGCATGATTACCTACCCTTCTTGTTTTTTTAAGGGTGCTAACTAGATGGAAGAGAATCTACCAAGGTTGATGGTTTATGAGCAAACCTACCCTCATAAACTAATAGATGAAAGAGAATCTACCAAGGTTGATGGTCGACCAATCCTACCCTCATAAACTAATAGATGATATTGTAGCTTAGTTCTAAAGAAATACTATTTATATTTATTTAAATCATATGATAAGTAATTTTTTAAGCCTACACTGTTTTATATATTTCCTTGTTGAGTATGTGGGGACAACTCCTGTCCGTCTCCCTTCACAGGGCGTTTCCAATAGACTCCTGGAAGACTCGGCTACTTCAATTCCAATCGCAATTGCAATGAAATTGGGAAGGAGCAGACACATGAAATTCAAAATACAAGACGTGTTTCTGAGCTTCAAAGGACACGATGTGAGGAGAGGCTTTGTCGATCATCTCTACAACACCCTCACTAGGGGGGGTTTGCACAAATTCCTTGACACCCACCAAATCGACGGGGGGAGAGTACATCTATGCAAGCTTACAAAATGCAGTTGAGGTGAGTCACATCTTGATTGCACAATCTGCCTGGTGCCTCAGGGAAGCCTCACTTATCGCGCACCTATCCATACTAGGAATCTCCAAGCTCTCTAGTCTTGCAGGATACCTTGTCATGCTAGGAGTGAAAATAATGGGGCCAACGACCCATTTCCACGTTATCTCATAAGACAAGCCAAGTGGGTTAAAGAATCACATTATGATGATGAAGCCATCAACAACTAAATATTATCATTCCATTAACACGCTCCCAATGAACCTGCACATGTTTCTAAAAAGAGTGGTAGTTACCGACTTACAGTGTGCAATCTATTTATACCTCAATCTCCATAAGATCTTCACGTCTCAATTCTATTCTTTTTCTATGATACCTGCATTCTAGTTTCTAATTATCATGGCACCGGGACGAGTGGAGAGGTGGGCAACGAGCGGCCTAGCCGTGACTCCTCCCGAGTACATGAGACCGGTGGAGGAGAGGCCCACCGACTGCATTCTCAACTTGAAAGAAGTTGAAGAAGAGTGCCCGCAGATTTCAGTGGTAGACATTGCTGGATGGGATACTGAGGACAAGGAGATCAAGAAGGCGATCAGGCGTCAACTAGCAAAGGTGAGCAGGGAGTGGGGGTTTATGCCGCTTCTAAACCACGACACATCTAATATTATGATAGAGCAGAAGTGTAGTCCCGCCAAGTGTAGGATCACCACGTGTCCCCTATCATCCCCCAAGTGTAGGCCACCATGTGTCCACCATGTGACCCCAAGTGTAGGATCTCCATATGTCTCCAATCCGTCGAGTGTCCTTCGGCCCGCCAAGTTGCAGGTTCGCCATGTGTCTTCTATCAGCTCGCCAAGTGGTAGGTCCTCCATGTGTCCCCCTATCGGCCCACCAAATAGTAGCCCGTCCACATGTTCCTTGTCGCCTGCCAAGTGGTAGCCCCACCAAGTGTCTCCCTGTAGGTCCTCCAAGTGACATCTCCTCAACGTGTCCCCCTGTCAGCCCGCCAAGTTGCATGTCTACCACATGTCCCCCTATCGGCCCACCATGTGGCAGCTGGTCCACGTATCCCCTGTCGGCCTGCCAAGTGGCATCCAGTCCATGTATCCCCCTGTCGGCCCGCCAGGTGGCAGGTCCATTATGTCCCCCTGTCGACTCACCAGGTGGCTGTCCACCATGTGTCCCTTTGTTGGCCCGCCAAGTGGTAGGTCCGCCATGCATCCCTGTGTCGGCTCGCCAAGTGGCAGCTGGTCAACGTGTCCCCCTATCGACCCGCCAAGTGGCAGTTTCGCCAAGTGGCAGTTCCACCATGTGTCCACCTGTCAGCCCGTCAAGTGGCAGCCAGTCCACATGTCCCCCTTCAACCCGACAAGTGGCAGGTCTGCCATGTGTCCCCCTGTCAGCCTGCCAAGTGGCAGCCGGTCCACATGTCCCCGTGTCGGCCCACCAAGTGGCAGCCGGTCCATGTGTCTCCCTATCGGCCCGCCAAGTGGTAGCCAGTACACGTGTCTCTGTGTGGCCTTCCAAGTGGCAGCCAGTCCACGTGTCTCCCTGTCCGTAAGCGAAGTGGCAGCTAGTCCACGTGTCCCCCTGTCGGCCCACCAAGTGGAAAGTTCGCCATGTCTCCCCCTGCCGGTACACCAAGTGGTAGCCCCACCACATGTCTCCTTGCCCGCTCGCCAGGTGGCAGCCCCTCCACTTGTCACCCTGTCGGCCCAACAAATTGCAGGTCCTCCATGTGGGCGTGCGCGTTGGTTTGTTTGTCGATTATGTGAATGGAAAGTCGGATCGGAAGCGGAGGTGTTCGGTTCGCTCTTCTGCCATTAAGAACCCAATCGACTAGTTGCAGCCTTATCCAGGATGACTTGGCCACTAGATATCTAGAGAATAACTCCAAATCCTCTGAGACGGATTGGCTGGTATCAGAGCCTCTCAGTTCGACTGGAATGGATAGATTTTGATACAGAAATACAGGGGTAGAATTATCAATGGCGTGACTGCACTCACGGTGAAATGACTTCCATGATAATGCAAGCCATGATTTTGACCATTTAGAGCCCACAAATATACGACGACTCTGGTTATCGGAGTATCAGATAAAATGCACTGTTGAATGATTATATTGTGTTTGTTTGTACATGATTACTGAAATATACGTCTTAAATGATATATCAAAATTTTAGTTACCTGAACAACAATTCTATAGATGCAATATTCTTTAGAAGTAGGCGTTCCTGACTTCCCTAAATGATTTGAATTATTTTTTAATGAAAATCTATTTGAAATACTTCTACACAATCTTCGAAGGATAGATTTGGAACCTAGCAAATTTTTAAATTAACTATCAGTAAAGTTAGGGTAAATCTGGGTAATTGTCCACCATATTTATTATTAGATTTAACTTGTAATTAATGTAGCACTGAACTAGCAAACTCAATTTAAGGCCTCAAAAAGTAATTAAATGATCCATAATTAATAAAGCATTATTATATATTTATATGGATACAAAATTTATTTATATAACTTGATGTCACTTTATACTTATGGATTATATAAAGATTTATTTCATATATATATATATATATATATATATATATAATCGAGAATGTATAATAATAATTAAATTATATAATTATTATAATAATTTAAAAAATTGAAATTAAAAGGCATAACAAAGTCATGCATATTTAATTTAATGTTTAAGTTGGATATAAACAATGTCACATATATATGAAATTTAAAAACAAATAAATAAAAAAATTATATTAATTTAGGTATTAAAAGAAATAATAAGTACACTTTATTTAAAATAAAGAGATAAAAAAAGCATATTAGATATTTTTAAAATAAATAATAAATAATAAATCAAGATACTATTAAGGAAAATGGAAAAAAAAACACTACCAATCATTCTAAATGGGTGTTAAGATAAACAATATATTTTACCAAAAGCATATCGATCTAAAAACATTAACTATTTACACATTAATGTGATTATGTTAACAACAAAATGTAAGATAGCCTTCACATAGAAAAGTAACATAAAGATGCAACTAAAATTAAATTCCATTACTTGAATGGTGAAAAACACACTACACATATATAATCTTAATCCTAACTTGAAGTTATGGTTAAGTAAGCATGTTGAATTATTTGGAAAATAAAAAAARGATGACAAAGCTTAAAAAACATGTATTGCTAACTCAATATCTAAAAAATTCAACATCAAAACCATTTTTGAGATAAACTCACTTGTGTTACATACAAAAATAATCTAAGAGAGAGGAGATTGTGAGAGAAAGAAGAGGAAGTTACAACAGATGTGTTGTAGGTTGTATCCCTTGATTTGTAGGATAATAAAAAGGAAGGACCTGGCAATTTAGTTGGTGGACATAGCCCATACTGGGTGAACCATGTATATCTGTGTCTCTATTGTATTGTGTATCTTTTGCGTTTATTTCCACATTTGTTTTATTTTATTGCTCCATGATCATGTTTTTCTAACAACTAGTATCATAGCAAAATGTAACTCGCAGGAAAAGAGGGTTCCTTGTTCAAGTGGGAGCAATGGAGGAAGATGGAAAGTTTAGGGTCGATAAATTTAATGGCCAAAATTACCATTTATGGAAGATGCAGATGGAAGATTATTTACATCAGAAGGATCTATTCCTACGATTGGGTTGAATAACAAAGAATCCAACGACCATGAAGGACGAAGAATGGGAGGTTCTTTGATTTGATTTATGAGCGGAACGAAATGAATAACATGTTGAATACAATAACACATAAATATGGAGAACAACAACAAATATCAAGTGAACAATAAATTTTGTTGAATAAATAAAATAGGATGAAACTGTAAAACTGCAGAACTTAAAACACTTTCTCGAATGGTGGTAGTTATCTCTGAGAAGAGATGTGGCTGCTACATGCATCTGTCTGAGCAGAATGATGACAATGAGGATCCAAAGGCAATTTTAAAATTACTCATGAATTCCAAAACCCTAGACATCCAAAAACCTAACCATAGGAGATGAAACGCCAAAAGTTATGTGGGGCCCAATGGGTAATTTAGTACCTCTACTTCCCGGGGTCGTAAATTTTTCATATGACTTCCGTTTTAGGTGTGTGATATCCCGTTAGAAAGGTCTTCTCAAGAAATACACATTACGTTGTCTAACTTTGATTTCATTTACAGTTTGAATATGGCAAGAAAAATAAATACTATTTAAGCCCCTAAACAACCATGGAAGTACAAAAAGATGTGTTGACATGAAAACTTCCAAAATAAGTCAGTTGGATTAGGTGGGAGGCCACCAATCTCCACTTGGAAAATGTATAGGGATTCAAACAACCCTAGAAGTGTAAAACCCACAATTACAAATAAGTATAGAAGAACGTGATGAACTAAAAACTAGGTTCCTGGTTCAAGTGGGAGCAATGGAGGAAGATCGAAAGTTTAGGGTCGAGAAATTTAATGGCCAAAAATACTAGTTATGGAAGATGCAGATGGAAGATTATTTATATCAGAAGGATATATTCCTACCATTGGGTGGAATAACAAAGAATCCAACGACCATCAAGGACGAAGAATGGGAGGTTCTTTGATATGATTTATGAGCAGAACGAAATGAATAACAGGTTGAATACAATAAAAAAGACATATGGAGAACAACAACAAATATCCATTGAACAATAACTTCTATTGAATAAATAAAATAAGTTGAAACTGTAAAACTGTAGAACTTAAAAACACTTTCTCAAATGGTGGTAGCTATCTCTGAGAAGAGATGTGGCTACTATGTGCATCTGTCTAAGAAGAATGATTACAATGAGGCTACAAAGGCCCTTTTAACATTACTCATGAATTCTAAAACCATAGACATCCAAAAACTAACCCTAGGCGATGAAACGCCAAAAGTTATGTGGGCCCCAATGGGTAAGTTGGTACCTCCACTTCCCAGGTTCATAACTTTTTCATATGACCTTTGTTTTAGGTGCATGATATCTAGTTGGAAAGGTCTTCTTGATAAGTACACATTATGTCATCAAACTATGACTTTGTCTATAGTTTGACTATGGCAAGCCAAAAAAACATTGTTTAGGCCCCTAAACATCCCTAGAAGTACAAAAAGATGTGTTGACATGAAAACGTCCAAAATAATCCAGTCGGATTAGGTGGGAGGCCACCAATGTCCACCTGGAATATGAGTAGGGATTCAAACAACCCTAGAAGTGTAGAAATCACAATTACAAAGAAGTACAGAAGAACGTGATGAACTAAAATTTTTCGAGAGGAGACAGTTAGAATAGGTGTGTGGCCACCAATATCCACTTGGATCAGTCCTCCCCTATTAGGCAGTAATGGTATCCATTGCATTGAGTTCCCCCATCATGTGAGGAAAACTCTGTTGAATTCGGCCCTGGGTAATCCACTAGCCTTGGTGTAGGAGTTGTCATGCCTTAACAACCTGATAAAGTTGGCTCGTCTGTTGGTGAGTGCCCTTGACCTATGTGTCTACTATATGATCAATGGATGTATATTCCATGTAGTCATGCTTGAGATCTTTTGGTGTCAGTTGTTATGTGATCTCTGAGGTGTCCAATAATGGTGGAAAATATGGTCGAAGGAGGTCCACATTGAACACTGGGTGCAAGCAAAGGAAGGGTGGAGTGTTAAGCTCAAAATTATTGCTACTCACAACCTTGGTGATAGTGTAAGGCTCATAGCAAAGTGGGAAGAGATTTCGATGGGGCCCTATAAGGCGCTCTTTCTGAAAATGTAACCAGATCTTGTCTTTGACCTGAAATGAGTGTGGTACCCTATGTTGATCATGATACTTCTTATACTTAAAATTGAATTTCTACAAAATCTCACAGAAATGTTGGAGGATGTGTTGAATCCTCTCAATGAATCTGGTTGCTTTGTTGGCCTTAGAATGAACATGGAAATATTTTTCTAGTGTGGTTGCAAGAGGTATTGCAATATCAATGGGACCCAAGGGTTGGAATCCCAACCCCACCTGAAATGGGATATGGTTGGTGGAGCTATGGAGAGATCTATTGAAGTTGTGTTGAACATAGGGAATGCTCTCATCCGATGGACACATATTATTAGATTTGTACATGCACATGATGTGTACAATCATTCAATTGATTACCTTTGTTTCTCTATCAGTTTGACGGTGGAAGGAAGTGAATTTAGTGAGATTGGCATCCAATAGTGACTACAGAATTGACCAACATGTGCTGAGGAACCTGTTGTCCCGATCAAAAGATGATGGTATGTGGTATCCCAAAATAGACCTACACTCGTTTGAAGAAAATCTTGGCAATATCTACCACTGTGATGTTCTTCTTGTAGGCTATCAGAATGGCCATCTTTGAAAACCGATCAACTACCAAAAACACATAATCATTTCCTTGCTTGGTGGATGGAACGTCAGACATGTAATCCATCAATATGGATTCCCAATGCCTCTCAGGAGTAGGAAGAGTGGTGTATAAGCCTTTATTCTTGATGGTTTTCTTGGCAATGAGACAAGCAGTTCAAGATCTGATATATTTGCTGACGTCCTGTCGAAGTTTTGGCTAATAAAAATGTGTTTTTAGAACGAACACAATTTTATCCACGCCAAAATGTCCTTCCATCTGACTGTAGTGAGCCTCCCAAATCATCTTTGCACACTCGCTTGCAGGAACACAAGGATGGACCAGATGGAATAACAGTATGTCCTGAATGTGAAAATTGGTGACATTCGTGTTTGTACCCAAGATCTTATAGGTAGTGGTGAAGTTAGGATATTACTGATAAATTTGGGGCCACTCAGATGCCTCATTCCCACAGGAATGGAGCACGGTGGTGAGTGAAACAATGGGAGGTTGAATGAGGTGGTCAATGACACAATTTGTGCTCCTTGTCTTATACTTGATGTTGAGATGGAACTGTTGCAAGTAGGTGGACCACTTCTGCTGGCGGTCATTCTGCAACTTCCCCTATGTTTGTATGAACTATAGAGGCTTGTGATTAGTGTGGATGATTGTC
>JASDQU010103151.1:149029-162543 GCA_032191745.1 Picea mariana
TCACATGTTGTTGTCGATTAAGGACAAAGAGGTGAAACCTGAAGTAAGCAACACTGTACTTCTCATGAGTGGGAAGGAACTTCTTAAGGAGGTTAAGAAGAAGGAAGAAACACAATTCATCATGGTTAGAAAGCCTAGAATTGTTTTAACCAATACGAGGGTGGATGATTTACCAGAGGAAATCTAGAAGTTACTGGAGGAATTTGCAGATATAGTAGTGGACGAACTACCTCGTTCGTTGCCATCGATCAGAAGTATAAGTCATCACATTGATCTTATACCTGGAGCTAGTTTACCAAACAAAGCAGCGTACAAATTGACGCCACAGGAAAATGAAGAGGTCAAAAGACAGGTCCAGGATTTAATGGACAAAGGGTTGGTTAGATAAATCTTGAGTCCATGTGTTGTTCCGACAGTGATCAGTTCAAAGAAAGATGGAGGCTAGAGGATGTGTATAGACTCAAAAGCAATTAACAAGATTACCATCAGGTATAGATTTCCATTGCCAAGGATGGATGATTTGATGGATTGTTTGAGTGGGGCAATTTTTTTTTCGAAGATTGATTTGAAAAGTGGTTATCATCAAATTCGTATGAGAGAAGGTGATGAATGGAAGACAGCCTTCAAGACTAACGAAGGGTTGTATGAATGGCTTGTTATGCCATTTGGCTTAACAAATGTGCCAAGTACCTTTATGATATTGATGAATGAAGTCTTGAAGGATTTCATTGGAAAATTTGTCATTGTGTATCTTGATGACATACTGATTTTCAGTAAAATGGAGGCAGAGCATCTAAAACATTTGGCTACAGTGATGTAGAGGCTACATCAAGAGAAGTTGCTGATAAATATGAAGAAATCTTCATTCATGAAGACAGAGCTCATTTATTTGGGTTTTGTTATTTCTGCAAATAAGTTGAAGATGGATCTAGATAAAGTGGAGGTGATTAAGAATTGGCCATCACCAAAGAGTATCTTTGAAGTTTGAAGTTTTCATGGATTGGCTAGTTTCTATCGAAAATTCATTAGGAATTTCAATGGAATTAGCGCACCAATGATGGACACAGTGAAGAAAAGACATAAATATTTTCACTGGACAGAAGAAGCAGAGAAAAGCTTCAATTTGTTGAAAAGGAAGATTACTGAACAACCAATTTTGGTGTTTCCAGATTTCAATAAGACATTTCAGGTCAAGTGTGACACTAGTGGTTTTGCGATTGGAGCGGTTTTGAGTCAAGATGACAGGCCAGTCACATACTTCAGTGAGAAACTGAATGAGGCGAAGGTTAAGTAATCCACGTATGACAAAGAATTTTATGCGGTCATACAGGCACTCAAGAAGTGGAGGCACTACTTGATTCCTAAAGAGTTCGTTTTGTACAGTGACAGTCATGCATTGCAATTTGTAACTCAATAGGAGAAGTTGAACCAAAGACATGTTAAATGGGTTGAATATATGTAGAATTTTACTTTTGTAATTAAACATATTTCTGGAACTGCTAACAAAGTTGTTGATGCTTTGAGCAGGAAATGTTTGCTTATGCAGGAGTTCAGAGTCAAAACATTGGGTTTTGATAATCTCAAGGACATGTACAAGGATGATCCAGATTTCAAAGAGGCGTATGAGGCATCTGAGAATCCAGTTCTCAGAGATATAAGTCAATGGGCTGAATATATGATCCAGGATGGATTATTATTCAGAGGCAATCAACTGTGCATTCCAAAATGCTCCATGAGGGAGAATCTGTTGAAGGGGAAACACAGTGGAGGATTGGTCGGACATTTCAGTCATGATAAGACGTTTTCAAAGTTGAATGGCTCGTATTTTTGGCCAGGGATGAGAGCATATGTCAAAAGGTTTGTGGACAAATGTAGAATTTGTCTGCACACAAAGGGAAGGAAACAGAACACAGGATTATATCAACCGTTACCCATACTAGAGAGGCCGTGGGATGCAGTAAGCATGGATTTTGTGTTGGGATTGCCAAGAACACAAAGAGGGTTTGATTCAATCTTTGTGGTAGTGGACAGATTTTCGAAAATGGAACACTTTATACCATGTCAGAAAACCAGCGACGCAACTCACATTGCGAACCTGTTTTTCAAAGAAGATGTTAGACTTCACGACTTACCAAGGAGTATAGGTTCAGATTGAGACACCAAGTTCGTGGGACATTTCTGGAGGACTTTATGGAAGAATCTAGGGACGAGTTTGTCATTTATCTCATCTTGTCATCCTCAGACGGATGGGCAAATAAAATTTTGGGAGATTTACTAAGGAGCCTAGTGACTGAACATCACAGTCAGTGGGATCACATTCTGCCACAGGCGGAATTTGCTTATAATGATTCGATCAATAGAAGCACAAGGCAGAGTCCATTTCAGATTGTTTGTGGAATGCAGCCAAGAGGAGTTTCTGAATTGAAAGATTCAGAACAGAATGAAACTAGAAGTGCTAGTGCAGAAGATTTCGCAGAAGCAATGAAAGAACTTCATAGCCAAGCGAAGGAGCGATTGCAGAACTTGAGCCAAGAGTATAAGCGCAGAGCAGATCAACACAGGAGAGAAATTCATTTTAAAGTTGGTGATCTGATTCTTGCACATCTGAGGAAGGAAAGGTTCTCAAGGGGAACATATAACAAACTGAAAATGAAGAAGATTGGACCATGTAAGGTCATAAGGAAATTTGGGGCAAATGAATATGAGATTGAATTACCCGATGGGATCAGAATTTCATTGATATTCAACATCTCAGATTTGTACACTTACAGAGCTGAAGAAACAGGAGCAGACAGTGAACAGACAGAGGTTCAATGGTCTAAACAAATGCCTGTAGCTGGAAAGCCATAGATGGAGAGTATACTTGACAAGAGAGTCAGCAAGAGGACCAGGAGAAAAGAGTATTTTGAATACTTGATCAAGTGGAAGGGATGTCCAGTTGAAGATTCTAGCTAGGAGAATGAAGCAGAGATTCAGAAGCACGGACAGACGGTGCAAAAGCTCATGAACAGGAGTTCATGAAAATTTTCAAGCGAGGGAGTATGATGCAGGAGCATCGCCAGCAGCAAGCGAGCGTGGGACAAACGCCATTTCATTTTTGGCACATATGGAAAATGTTTGAATTGTTTTGAAATTTTGGATGTGAAGATATTAATGTAATAGTTAAGAGAGTGCATACTTCCATATTGTAAGCAGATCTTGAGTGATCCACTCTCATCTGTAAGGTGTAGAGGCATTTATAGGCAGTTGATGTAAGTACGTAGATTTAAATTCTAGATTAGACAGTTTTAGGAGCTAGAGGGAAAATGACTATAGACACCCTCATCTTGTATCATTTGTAACATTAGCAACATCAATTGAGAAGAGAGCATAGAGGAGAAGAAGCGGAGAACTGTGTATAAGAGCCATGTACAGAAGTTTTGAGATTAATATATGAAGCTTTGATTCAGACTCATGGTGTTCTAATGCTTTCTCTGTATACATGTTGAATGTTATGCGCATGGTTGTTTTACTCTTTTTGTTGTACATTTTATTTTATGCTATGTATGTATGATTTCATGTTAAGTATTTGAAGTCTGAGAGAGTAAAGGAATGAGTTTCAATTGTTTCTCTATCTAAGCAAGAGTTCCTGCAAGGAGTGCAGTGAAATGTCCGCAAGTAGTGCGTCGACGGGTTCAGAGTTCATCTCTGAAAGCTCAGGAGGGATACCGTTGTTCTCATCTTCCGCATAAGTGCAAGTCAGGCACAGAAGATTTGCAAGGTGTGCGCAGGCTGGTTGGAAGTTTAGAACTTGTCAACCAAGGATTTGGTTGAAGACTGTTGTCACAAGGAGTTGCACAGAGTCAAAGGATTCAAATACTTAGACGTATTTGAAGAGTGCCGCAAGGAGTGCGTGCAGAAATCTCATAGGAGATTTGAGTTCGAGAAAGGAAGCTCAGGAGATTTCATGACTTCAAGGTGTTGAAGAGTAGAAGAGGGGTTTTGGTCATCGTGCAGAGGACAAGTCATAGTGAGGAGGATTACTGAGATGACTCAGGGCAAAAGTTCTTTGAGGAAGAGTTTGGATGGTTAAAATTCTTTGAGGAGAATCCCGAAACAGCGGGGATCATTGGACTCGCGGAAGCTGCGAGAGGGATAACAGTCAGGACAGAGCCATCCTTTGGATAACCTAGATTAACGTCAAACATTGATCAAGATTTCCAGGGCCGTTAGATCATTTCGGAGTTTCAGACTTCGGAATTCCGAGTTGCAAGTTTGGGTCTTGACACATCTAGTACCCAAAGTCCAAAAGGATTCTCCTCAGTGTAGAGCGAAGAAGTGGAAGGTCAGAGTTCGGGGTTTTGGAAGTCTCGAGGGAGAGAAATCGAGACACAGCAGGGGGGAAAAAACCAAAACGAAGAGGAGGCAACACATCGAAGGACAGGAGACTTCCCATCGAGTTTGTGAAACAACGAGGTGAAGTACCGTTTAGGAGTTTTAGGATTTCAGAGACCGAAAGGTGGAGAGGATACAAAGTTTGAGCTTTGGCATATTGAACTCCCGGTATGCGAATTAGCGTTGACCGTTGGATCAAGGGAGAGTTCACAGCCGTTGATCTCCTTAAAAGGGGGATTTTGGGATTTCGATAATTCAGGTTTCGGAGGCCGAAGAGGTAAGGCGCTCGACAAAGGGATTCGCGAAATTGCGAAATCCGATATCCTGAAATAAAGGAGGAATTCCCTCAAGGTGTTGTTGTGGGTAGATTTCCCGAAAGGTAAATAGAAGAGCCAGTCGAGCTCTTAGGGGCTAAAAAGAAAAGATCCTGTGCGGATCCTGACCTGCGGGTCTGGGGAGGGGTTTGCGTCATATACCTCATTCAAAAAGTGATATCGACATTAGATAAAACTTTATTTGACTTTTCCTAATGTGTGTGAAGAATTGAAAACATATTAATTAAACCTAGATGTATAGGATATATCACTCGATTATCTGAATGGGGCCTCATCCATTGCTCATTTATTCATGATCAACATCTTGCTCTTCTTTCAGGAAATAACCCCATGTGTATGGGTCGTCAAGGGTCATCTCCTACCCGCCTATTCAAACCCAGTTACCTTAATCAGTTGTTATTGATATTTCAACACTAAAAGAAAGGAAGAGATAATGGTTATTAAACTCTAAATCAATATTACCGGTGGTTTTGTTCGAGGTCTATGCAAATAAAGTAGCGAGTTCTATTTTGTGTGTCTTGAGGCTCTCAACATTGTTGATGTTGGGGAAGGAATTGACAGCCACAATGAAGGAGTTGTAGGTGTAGAATCCTTTGGTTGCGCATGCACCTAATTGTATGCCTCATTCAAATCTCTGCCTATATATCATGTATATCTATAGTCAACTCTAGGTATGCTTCTCCTGTAGGAATAAGAGAAGAGACTGCTTTGAGAGACTATGTAATCTGCATAATTGAACTTGGATTATTAACTCTAAAATCCAACAACCCAAACTAAAGTCACAAAATAAAAAGATAAAAACATACCACGAAATAAAATTAAGAGCGTTAGTTTAAAAAAATTGTGCAGAAAGAGTTTGAAAGAACTAATAAATTCATCTCAATATTTACATACAATATCCCTTGCTCATACGGAAAAATCTCAAATACACAGAGGCCAATTCTTGGCATCCTTCCTACAAAAATACGCAAAATTTATTTATATAGTAATTATAGAATTCATTTCCCTAGAGTCCTGGAAGTTATTTGGTATGTGTTGACTAGCAACCCTACCCCAAGACAAATTCGAAGACCAAATCCAATGTCAAACCTTAACCCTAATTCAATCCACAAATCCTCACGTTCCTCTACTTCGACCCTGGATTCCCAATCACAGTCATAGTCACAACCCCTATTCAATTCAATGAAACTGCTCCGAGGATCATGAGCCTCCGACTTACTTAAATCCAAGAAACTTTATTCCATCTCGTTTCCCTCCAGAATAACATCCAAAGTGCAATGGCGGACACGTTTACTTCTAGGAAGGATTTTTAGAGTCTGATTTAGAATTATTGGGAAGCCAGAGATGTGACCCACAATGTATACGTCTATAGTCGGGACATATATGGTGTCGAAGGACTATTTTGACAAATACTCCAGTTGGATCGTGCACTTCACAATCCACGTCGTTGAGGGCATGAGATCATTCCTTATTTCCTTATTTTTCTTCGGCTTTTCAAAGAGAAGAGGCTCTTACCTGTTCTATGGATTGTAATTCTTTCTTCCATTGGACTGCTTATGCTAGCAATTTGGGACAATGAGAATTGTGTATTGAATGGTGGTAGTGGAAGTGTGTATGGAGCAGTGGCAGTGGAGCGTGAATGGAAGGGCAATAGAGTATTCACATTGTTTGATACCAGTTAGATGTTTATTAATTCATTTGGTTCCTCATATCTTAGATTCAAATGACAATGGTAAACCGCCTGTCTTAAACAAAATGGTGGGATTAGACGCCACAATGTTTGGGTTGTTTATCAGATCGTATCCTAATGATTTCCCACTTGCTTAGTAGTTTTTCTTTCCGGTGACAAGGCGATATCGACATTAGACTATAACTTAATTTGACTTTTCTCAATGTGTGTTCAGAATTGAAAACAAATTAATAAAACCTAGATGTACAAGATATATCACATAGTTAGTTGAATGGGCCCTCATGCGTACTACATTTCTTCAGGATTGACTTCTTACTCCTCTTTGAAGAAGTAACCCCATGGGTATGGGTCGTCCAGGGCTGTCTCACACCCGCCTGTTCAAACCCAATTATCTTAATTAGTTGTTATCAATATTTCAGCACTAAAGAAAGACAAAGATAATGGTTATGAAAATCTAAATCAATATTACCAGTGGTTGCATGCGAGGTCTGTGAAAAGAAAGAAACGAGCTGTCTTTTGCATGTCTCGAGGTTCTCGACATTGCCGAAGCAGGGGAAGTGATTGGTAGTCACAATGAAGGATTTATAGGTGTAGAATCCTTTGATTAGGCATGCGTCAAACTGCATACCTCATTCAAAAAGTGATATCGACATTAGACTAAAATTTTATTTGACTTTTCCTAATGTGTGTGCAGAATTGAAAACATATTAATTAAAGCTAGATGTACAGGATATATCACTCGGTTATCTGAATGGGTCCTCGTTCGTTGCTCATTTCTTCATGATCAACATCTTGCTCTTCTTTCAAGAAATAACCCCATGTGTATGGGTCGTCAAGGGTCGTCTCCTACTCACCTATTCAAACCTAATTACCTTAATCAGTTGTTATTGATATTTCAACACTAAAGAAAGGAAGAGATAATGGTTATTAAACTCTAAATCAGTATTATCGGTGGTTTCGTTCGAGGTCTGTGCAAATAAAGTAGCGAGTTTTGTTTTTTGTGTCTTGAGGATCTCGACATTATTGAAGTTGGGGAAGGAATTGGCAGCCACAATGAAAGAGTTGTAGGTGTAGAATCCTTTGGTTGCACATGCATTTAATTGCATACCTCATTCAAATCTCTGCCTGTATATCATGTATATCTTTAGTCAACTATAGTTATGCTTCTCCTATAGGAATATGGGAAGAAACTTCTTTGAGAGACTCTGTAATCTGCATAATTGAACTTGGATTATTAACTCTAAAATCCAACAACCCAAACTAAACTCACGAAATAAAAAGATAAAAACATATCACGAAATAAAATTAAGAGCATTAGTTTTAAAAAATTATGCAGAATGAGTTTGAAAGAACTAATAAATTCATCTCAATATTTACATACAATATCCCTTGCTCATACAGAAAAGTCTCAAATACACAGAGGCCAATTCTTTGCGTCCATCCTACAAAATTGCGCAAAATTTATTTATATAGTAATTATAGAATTCGTTTCCCTAGTGTCCTGGAAGTTATTTGGCATGTGTTGACTAGAAACCCTACCCCAAGACACACTCTAAGACCAAATCCAATTCCAAACCTTAACCCTAAGTCAATCCACAAATCCTCATGCTCCTCTACTTCGACCCTGGATTCCCAATCATAGGCATAGTCACAACCCCTATTCAATTCGATGAAACTGCTCTGAGGATCATGAGCCTCTGACTTACTTAAATCCAAGCAACTTTATTATGTCTCGTTTCCCTCTAGAATAACATCCAAAGTGCAATGGCAGACACATTTACTTCTGGGAAGGATTTTTAGAGTCCGAGATAGAATTATTGGGAAGCCGTAGATGCAACCCACAACGTATACGTCTACAGTCAGGACATATATGGCATCGAAGGACCATTTTGACGAATACTCCAGTCAGATCCTGCACTCCACGGTCCACGTCATTGAGGGCATGGAGATCATTGCTTATTTCCTTATTTTTCTCCAGCTTTCCAAAGAGAAGAGGCTCTTACCTATTCTGTGGATTGCAATTCTTTCTTCCATTGGAGTGCTTATGCTAGCAATTTGGGACAATGAGAATTGTGTATTGAGCGGTGGCAGTGAAAGTGTGTATGGAGCAGTGGCAGTGGAACGTGAATGGATCGACCTTCATGGGAAAGATGTGGCAACTCCATAGGCACATTCATACATCGATTGTAGTGTCTACAACTTTAGACATCAACTGCAATATAGACTGTAGTGTTGTGAGAACTTTCAGACTGCCTTGTCAGAACCTTCAAAGTAGCGAGTAAGAAATTTTGATTTTTAAAATAATTTGTTAAGTCTAACAAATGTGTAAATAAAAATTGCATACATCAAGGACATTTAAGTCCTATCAAAAATATTGTACTAATAAGTAATTAAATTTATGAATTTAAAATATTCTATAAATATTTTTAATTGTCTAAAAAAAAATGAATTTAATATAGATATTTACAAAAGTTTGGAATAATTTTGAGAGGAGTAGTTAAGTGCATACCAAAAAGAACCTAATAATACATCAAAGTACACAATGTGAATGAGTCCCTAGCCGGAAGGGACTAATAAGATGATTTTGTCTTTATTAAGCTTGAAACTAGTCTTTTATATGATTATTTTATATCTTATTTTATCATTACCATTTTCCTTTTTATTGAGCTTGAAACTCTGAGTTTTTTTTATAGTTATTTTATATTTTAACTTATCATTGTAGAGATTGTTATCTATTTCACATTTTCCCATGTTTATAATCACATTTTTATGACACATTTATACGCATTTTATACTAATCACATTTTTATGACACATTTTGCAGTGCTTACCTCATCAAAGATCAAGGCAATTATTACGTCCTCCATGATTACCTACCCTTCTTCTTGTTTTTTTAAGGGTGCTAACTAGATGGAAGAGAATCTACCAAGGTCTTGTTTTTTTAAAGGTGCTAACTAGATGGAAGAGAATCTACCAAGGTTGATGGTGGACCAATTCTACCCTCATAAAATAATAGATGATATTGTAGCTTATTTCTAAAAAAAATATTATTTATATTTATTTACCTCATATGATAAGTAATTTTTTAAGCCTACATTGTTTTATATATTTCCTTTGGAAAAACAAAAGTAATACAAAGAGACCAAATATTTGCATCTATGTTGTCTCCAGCGATAATTTTTTACAAAGAAAATAATTATAAACACCCACTTCGAAACAATATTAGGAATGATGCACAATTTGTTTTTTCTCAACTTAAGAGGATTTGGTCACGTGTCCAATAGGAGGAACCATCCCTCTTATTCAAAACAAATGGTTGAATGTGAGTATTCCTCAGAAAAAAACTACATGGATGGATGCCTCAGGCACCGTTTCCTCGTTGCCAGTGATCATTGTGTCTGGACGGGCCACATCCTGAACCGTATCACTAAGTACCATGGGGTTTCCTCTTTCGTAATTGGGAAGCTCTACGGGTGGGTTTACAGTTTTACGGTTTTCAGAATCTGCCGTCAGCTATTATAGCTTTTCGGCGGTTATCATTCATAAATTATGTGACTGTTCTAGTTAATATATACCTATCAACACACAGCAATCATGCTTTTGCGACTATTTCATTTAATTTTCCTCCGCTCCTTTTCCTTTTTCGTCGAAACCCCACCCTTCTGCTTTTTCGTGGACAGCGCCAAGCGACTTTAACTTTACGTCTATCGCAGCCGCCCCGTTTCATTTTCCGTCGACCCAACTATTAAGATTTTCCGTCGACGCTGCCCAGCTCCTTTAATTTTCCGTCTACCTCACCCGCCCATAAATCACCCTCATCTGCTTGAGAAATCATTGATTCTGAGCCAAGCCCAAGCCTCCCTCGCCCTCTTTCTCAGCCCAGGCGATCATGATCACCTGCCCCTCTCCCCATCTTCGCCCCAGCCCACCCGTTCTCCCAATCTTCATTGTTGAGTATGTGGGGAGGACCCCTGTCCGTCTCCCTTCACGGGGCGTTTCCAATAGACTCCTGAAAGACTCGGCTACTTCAATTCCAATCGCGATTGCAATGGAATTGGGAAGGAGCAGACACATGAAATTCAAAATACACGACGTGTTTCTGAGCTTCAAAGGACGCGATGTGAGGAGAGGCTTTGTCGATCATCTCTAAAAAGAGTGGTAGTTACCGACTTACAGTGTGCAATCTATGTATACCTTAATCTGCGTACCTGTCCATAGCAGGAATCTCCAAGCTCTCGAGGCTTGCAGGATACCTTGGCATGCTGGGAGTGCAAATAATGGGGCCGACCACGTTATCTCATAAGGCAAGCCAAGTGGGTTAAAGAATCACGTTATGATGATGAAGACATCAACAACTAAATATTATCATTCCATTAACGCGCTCCCAACGAACCTGCACATGTTTCTAAAAAGAGTGGTAGTTACCGACTTACAGTGTGCAATCTATTTATACCTCAATCTCCATAAACTCTTCACGTCTCAATTCTATTCTTTTTCTATGATACCTGCATTCTAGTTTCTAATTATCGTGGCACCGGGGCGAGTGGATCGGTTGGCAATGAGCGGTCTGGCCGTGATTCCTCCCGAGTACGTGAGACCGGTGGAGGAGAGGCCCACCGAGTGCGTTCTCAACTTGAAAGGAGTTGAACACGAAGGCCCGCAGATTCCAGTGGTAGACGTTGCTGGATGGGATACTGAGGACGAGGAGATCAAGAAGGCGATCGGGCGTCAGCTGGCGAAAGCGAGCAGGGAGTGGGGGTTTATGCCGCTGCTAAACCACGGCATATCTGATATTCTGATAGAGCGGAAGTGTAGTCCCGCCAAGTGTAGGATCGCCACGTGTCCCCTGTCGTCCTCCCAAGTGTAGGTCACCATGTGTCCACCACGTAACCGAAGTGTAGGATCGCCACATGTCCCCAATCCGCCGAGTGTCCTTCGGCCCGCCAAGTTGCAGGTCGGCCATGTGTCTTCTGTCGGGCCGCCAAGTGGCAGGTCCGCCATGTGTCCCCCTGTCGGCCCGCCAAGTGGCAGCCAGTCCACGTGTTCCTTGTCGCCTGCCAAGTGGCAGCCCCACCAGGTGTCTCCCTGTAGTTCCGACAAGCGGCAGATCCTCCACGTGTCCCCCTGTCGGCCCGCCAAGTTGCAGGTCCGCCACGTGTCCCCCTGTCGGCCCACCATGTGGCAGCGGGTCCACGTATCCCCTGTCGGCCCGCCAAGTGGCAGCCAGTCCACGTATCTCCCTGTCGGCCCGCCAGGTGGCAGGTCCGGCATGTGTCCCCCTGTAAGCCCGCCAGGTGGCAGGTCCGCCATGTGTCCCCCTGTCGGCCCGCCAAGTGGCAGCCGGTTCACGTGTCCCCCTGTCGGCCCGCCAAGTGGCAAGTCTGCAATGTGTCTTCCTGTCGGTCCGCCATGTGTCCCCCTGTCGGCCGGTCAAGTGGCAGCCAGTCCACATGTCCCCTTCGGCCCGCCAAGTGGCAGGTCCGCCATGTGTCCCCCTGTCGGCCCGCCAAGTGGCAGCCGGTCCACGTGTCCCTTGTCGGCTCACCAAGTGGCAGCCGGTCCACGTGTCTCCCTGTCGGCCCGCCAAGTGGCAGCCAGTCCACGTGTCTCCCTATGGCCAGCCAAGTGGCAGCCAGTCCACGTGTCTCCCTGTCGGCTAGCCAAGTGGCTGCCAGTCCACGTGTCCCCTGCCGGCCCGCTAAGTGGCAGGTCCACCATGTGTCCCCCTGTCGGCACGCCAAGTGGCAGCCCCATCACGTGTCTCCCTGCCCGCCCGCCAAATGGCAGCCTCTCCACTTGTCACCCTGTCGGCCCGCCAAATTGCAGGTCCGCCATGTGGGCGTGCGCGTGGGTTTGTTTGCCGATTCTGTGAATGGCAAGTCGGATCGGAAGCGGAGGCGTTCGGTTCGCTCTTCTGCCATTAAGAACCCAATCGACTGGCTGTAGCCTTATCTAGGATGACTTGGCCACGAGAGATCTAGAGAATAACTCCAAATCCTCTGAGATGGACTGGCTGGTATCGGAGCCTCTCAGTTCGACTGGAATGGATAGATTTTGATACAGAAATACAGGGGCAGAATTGTCGATGGCGTGACTGCACTGAAGGTGAAATGACTTCCATGATAACGCAGGCCATGCTTTTGACCGTTTAGAGACCACAAATATACGGCGACTCTGGTTATCGGAGTATCAGATTAAATGCACTGTTAAATGATTATATTATGTTTGTTTGTACATGATTACTGAATTATACGTCTGAAATGATATATCAAAATTTTAGTTACCTGAACAACAATTCTCCAGATGCAGTATTCTTCAGAAGTAGGCTTTCCTGACTTCCATAAACGAAATATCGTATTAATTAAAACACTGTATAAAACATTGTTATATATTTATATGGATACAAAATTTATTTATATAACTTGATGTCACTTTATACTTATGGATTATATAAAGATTTATTTCATATTTCAATTTATTTATATATATATATATATATATATATATATATATATATATATATAATCGAGAATGTATAATAATAATTAAATTATATAATTATTATAATAATTTAAAAAATTGAAATTAAAAGAAATAACAAAGTCATGCATATTTAATTTAATGTTTAAGTTAGATGTAAACAATGTCACATATATATGAAATTTAAAAACAAATAAATAAAAAAATTATATTAATTTAGGTATTAAAAGAAATAATAAGTACAATTTATTTAAAATAAAGAGATAAAAAAAGATATTAGATATTTTTAAAATAAAAATAAATAATAAATCAAGACATTATTAAAGAAAATGGAAAAAAAAATCACTACCGATCATTCTAAATGGGTGTTAGGATAAACAATATATTTTACCAAAAACATATCGATCTAAAAACATTAACTATTTACACATTAATGTGATTATGTTAACAACGAAATGTAAGATAGCCTTCACATAAAAAAGTAACATAAAGATGCAACTAAAATTAAATTCCATTACTTGAATGGTGAAAAACACACTACACATATACTGACTAGAATGATAAAATTAAATTCCATTACTTGAATGGTGAAAAACACACTACACATATACTAACTAGAATGATAAAATTAAATT
>JASDQU010103151.1:162593-219494 GCA_032191745.1 Picea mariana
ACAAGTGGGTTGAAGGGTATTTGAGGAACTATGTAGGAGGACATCAGAGAACGTGGGTAAAGTGGTTACATTTAGGAGAACATTGCTACAACACCACCTTCCACATGTCCATTGGTATGACACCCTTCCGAGCATTGTACGGATATGATGCTCCCACTTTGGTAGACTTGGTCTTTGGGGAGAGTAGAGCTCCCAAGGCCAAGGATTGGATCATAGAGAGTCGGGAGATTCTCAAGTTGTTGAAAGAGAACCTGCAGATGGCGCAAAAATGATAGAAGATAAGTGCAGACAGGCACAGGATAGAGCCCAGCTTTGAGGTTGGAGATTTGGTTTTCTTGAGACTCCAACCCTACAGACAGTCATCTATGAAGAAGAGTGGGGCTGAGAAGCTCAAACCCATATTTTATGGTCCTTACAGGATCATGCGCCAAGTAGGCGAGGTTTCTTATGAGCTAGAGCTTCTAGAGGGGAGCAAAATTCATAACGTGTTCCACGTGTCTTGCCTCAAATGGGCAGTGGGACAATTCATTAGCACATCAGAGGAACTTCCCCCCTTGGATGAGGAGGGACAGTTGGAGTTAGTTCTGGAGGAGGTTTTGGAGTTCAGGGAGAGAAAACTGAGGAGCAGGGCCATTAGAGAGTGTTTGATCATATGGAGAGGGATTCTAGTAGAGGACACTACTTGGGAGAGCGAGCAGGTGTTGTAGCACTCTGGACTGGTATTGCTTGAGGACAAGCAATTTCAGGAAGGGAGGACTGTAATGTCCATTTCCAAATAGGAGCTCCAGAGAGGAGGCTTAATGGTCTAAACCGCCCCGTTAGACTATAGCCAGGGCCAAAGAGGGGTAAACAAGGTTACTAGTGGTCACTCCAGTCACAGGTGTTATATCTGGAAAGTGACATTGAGCTAAAAAGGGTTAAAAACACTTTTAAGTCATTATGAGCTAAAAATAGAAGTCAACAGTGAATTAGGGTTTCAGCAGTGATTTAGGGTTTTGGAAGTCAACTGTGAATTAGGGTTTCAACATGATTTAGGGTTTTGGAATTCAACAGTGAATTAGGGTTTCAACATGATTTAGGGTTTTGGAAAGCTATAAAGGAAGTGTCAGTGACCTAATTCATCATTATGCAGATTATGACTTGTCATTGAGGAGAAGAGGCGCATCTCAGGAGAGATAGTTTAGTGTATTCCAGGAGGAAGACACCAGTTGGCTGATTTCAGTGTTGAAAGACACACCCTAGTCACCGAGGAGATCATCCAGGTCTTCCATCATTCTTCATTGATTCTGCAGTGCTCCCATATTTCGGGTATTATTTTTTAGTTGCTTATTTGTATTCCGGCTAAGAACCTTTTGTCTTTTGATCTAGCCGAGTGTTGTTATTTTATTCAGCCTTAGTTGGTTATTTGTATTCCAGCTAAGATCCCTGGTCTGTTGATCTAGTTGAGTATTGTCAGTTTATTCAGCCGCATTCGGCCATTTTGGAATCCACAAAGATATCATAATACAAACTTTGCAGTCCTTTGTCGCGTTTATTATTTGTATGATCATTTATATGTTGTAAACCTTTGATCTTACACACACATTAGGAGCGTTTCCTATACTAGCCAAGTTAGGAACATTACATAGCCCAAGACACATTCGAAGACCAAATCCAATGTCAAACGTTAACCCTAAGGCAATCCAAAAATCCTCATGTTCCTCCACTTCGACCCTGGACTCCCAATCACATTCATAGTCACAACCCCTATTCAATTCAATGAAACTGCTCCGAGGATCATGAGCCTCTGACTTACTTAAATCCAAGCAACTTTATTCCATCTCGTTTCCCTTCAGAATAACATCCAAAGTGAAATGGCGAACACGTTTACTTCTGGGAAGGATTTTTAGAGTCTGATTTAGAATTATTGGGAAGCCGGAGATGAGACCCACAACGTATACGTCTACAGTCGGGACATATATGGCGCCGAAGGACCATTTTGACGAATACTCCATTCGAATTGTGCACTCCACGATCCACGTCATTGAAGGAATGAGATCATTCCTTATTTCCTTATTTTTCTTTGTCTTTCCAAAGAGAAGAGGCTCTTACCTGTTCTATGGATTGCAATTCTTTCTTCCATTGGACTGCTTATGCTAGCAATTTGGGACAATGAGAATTGTGTATTGAGAGGTGGCAGTGGAAGTGTGTATGGAGCAGTGGCGGTGGAGCGTGAATGGAAGGGAAATAGAGTATTCACATTGTTTGATACCATTCAGATGTTTATTAATGCATTTGGTTCCTCATATCTTAGATTCAAATGACAATGGTAAACCACCTGTCTTAAACAAAATGGTGGGATTGGATGCCACAATGTCTGGGTTGTTTATCAGATCGTATCCTAAAGCTTTCCCACCTGCTTAGTAGTTTTTCTTTCTGGTGACAAGGCGATATCGACATTAGACTATAACTTAATTTGACTTTTCCCAATGTGTGTTCATAATTGAAAACAAATTAATAAAACCTAGATGTACAAGATATATCACCTGGTTAGTTGAATGGGTCCTCAAGCGTACTACATTTCTTTAGTATTGACTTCTTACTCCTCTTTGAAGAAGTAACCCCACGGGTATGGGTCATCCGGGGCTGTCTCACACCCACATGTTCAAACCCAATTATCTTAATTAGTTGTTATCAATATTTCAGCACTAAAGAAAGACAAAGATAATGGTTATGAAAATCTAAATCAATATTACCAGTGGTTGCGTGCGAGGTTCTCGACATTGCCGAAGCAGGGGAAGTGATTGGTAGTCACGATGAAGGAGTTATAGGTGTAGAATCCTTTGATCAGGCATGCGTCGAACTTTATACCTCATTCAAAAGGTGATATCGACATTAGACTAAAACTTTATTTGAATTTTCCTAATGTGTGTGCAGAATTGAAAACATATTAATTAAACCTAGATGTACAGGATATATCACTCGATTATCTGAATGGGTCCTCATCCGTTGCTCATTTCTTCATGATCAACATCTTTCTCTTCTTTCAAGAAATAACCCCATGTGTATGGGTCGTTAAGGGTCATCTCCTACCCGCCTATTCAAACCCAGTTACCTTAATCAGTTGTTATTGATATTTCAACACTAAAGAAAGGAAGAGATAATGGTTATTAAACTCTAAATCAATATTACCGGTGGTTTCGTTCGAGGTATGTGCAAACAAAGTAGTGAGTTCTGTTTTTTGTGTCTTGAGGCTCTCGACATTGTTGAAGCTGGGGAAGGAATTGGCAGCCACAATGAAAGAGTTGTAGGTATAGAATCCTTTGTTCACGCATGCACCTAGTTGTATACCTCATTCAAATCTCTACTTGTATATCATGTATATCTTTAGTCAACTCTAGGTATGCTTCTCCTGTAGGAATATGGGAAGAGATTGCTTTGAGAGACTGTGTAATCTACATAATTGAACTTGGATTATTAACTCTAAAATCCAACAACCCAAACTAAACTCATAAAATAAAAAGATAAATACATATCACGAAATAAAATTAAGAGCGTTAGTTTTAAAAAATTATGCATAATGAGTTTGAAAGAACTAATAAATTCATCTCAATATTTACATACAATATCCCTTGCTCATACGAAAAAATCTCGAATACACAGAGGCCAATTCTTGGCGTCCACCCTACAAAACTGCACAAAATTTATTTATATAGTAATTATAGAATTCATTTCCCTAGTGTCGTGGAAGTTATTTGGTATGTGTTGACTAGCAACCCTACCCCAAGACACATTCTAAGACCAAATCCAATTCCAAACCTTAACCCTAAGTCAATCCACAAATCCTCATGCTCCTCTACTTCGACCCTGGATTCCCAATCATAGTCATAGTCACAACCCCTAGTCATACTATTTATATTTATTTACCTCATATGATAAGTAATTTTTTAAGCCTACATTGTTTTATATATTTCCTTTGGAAAAACAAAAGTAATACAAAGAGACCAAATATTTGCATCTATGTTGTCTCTAGAGATAATTTTTTACAAAGAAAAAAATTATAAACACCCACTTCGAAACAATATTAGGAATGATGCACAATTTTTTTTTCTCAACTTAAGAGGATTTGGTCACGTGTCCAATAAGAGGAACGATCCCTCTTATTGCATCGCAAAACAAATGGTTGAATGTGAGTATAGCAGGAATCTCCTAGCTCTCGAGGCTTGCAGGATACCTTGGCATGCTGGGAGTGCAAATAATGGGGCCGACCACGTTATCTCATAAGGCAAGCCAAGTGGGTTAAACGTTATGATGATGAAGACATCAACAACTAAATATTATCATTCCATTAACGCGCTCCCAACGAACCTGCACATGTTTCTAAAAAGAGTGGTAGTTACCGACTTACAGTGTGCAATCTATTTATACCTCCATCTCCATAAACTCTTCACGTCTCAATTCTATTCTTTTTCTATGATACCTGCATTCTAGTTTCTAATTATTGTGGCACCGGGGCGAGTGGAGAGGTTGGCAATGAGCCGCCTGGCCGTGATTCCTCCCGAGTACGTGAGACCGGTGGAGGAGAGGTCCACCCAGTGCGTTCTCAACTTGAAAGGAGTTGAAGAAGAAGGCCGGCAGATTCCAGTGGTAGACGTTGCTGGATGGGATACTGAGGACGAGGAGATCAAGAAGGCGATCGGTGCGTCAGCTGGCAAAGGCGAGCAGGGAGTGGGGGTTTATGCCGCTGCTAAACCACGGCATATCTGATATTCTGATAGAGCGGAAGTGTAGTCCCGCCAAGTGTAGGATCGCCACGTGTCTCCTGTCGTCCTCCCAAGTGTAGGTCACCATGTGTCCACCACGTGACCCCAAGTGTAGGATCGCCACATGTCCCCAATCCGCCGAGTGTCCTTCGGCCCGCCAAGTTGCAGGTTGGCCATGTGTCTTCTGTCGGGCCGCCAAGTGGCAGGTCCGCCATGTGTTCCCCTGTCGGCCCGCCAAGTGGCAGCCCGTCCACGTGTTCCTTGTCGCCTGCCAAGTGGCAGCACCACCAGATGTCTCCCTGTAAGTCCGCCAAGTGGCAGCTCCTCCACGTGTCCCCCTGTCGGCCCGCCAAGTTGCAGGTCCGCCACGTGTCCCCCTGTCGGCCCACCATGTGGCAGCGGGTCCACGTATYCCCTGTCGGCCCGCCAAGTGGCAGCCAGTCCACGTATCCCCTGTCGGTCCGCCAGGTGGCAGGTCCAGCATGTGTCGTCCTGTCAGGCCGCCAGGAGGCAGGTCCGCCATGTGTCCCCCTGTCGGCACGCCAAGTGGCAGCCGGTCCACGTGTTCCCCTGTCGGCCCGCCAAGTGGCAGGTCCGCCATGTGTCCCCCTGTCGGCCTGTCAAGTGGCAGACGGTCCACATGTCCCCCTTCGGCYCGACAAGTGGCAGGTCCGCCATGTGTCCCCCTGTCGGCCGGCCAAGTGGCAGCCGATCCACGTGTCCCCCTGTCGGCCCACCAAGTGGCAGCCGGTCCACGTGTCTCCCTGTGGCCAGCCAAGTGGCAGGTCCGCCATGTGTCCCCCTGTCGGCATGCCAAGTGGCAGCCCCATCACATGTCTCCCTGCCGGCCCGCCAATGGCAGCCGCTCCACTTGTCACCCTGTCGGCCCGCCAAATTGCAGGTCCGCCATGTGGGCGTGCGCGTGGGTTTGTTTGCCGATTCTGTGAATGGCAAGTCGGATCGGAAGCGGAGGCGTTCGGTTCGCTCTTCTGCCATTAAGAACCCAATCGACTGGCTGTAGCCTTATCCAGGATGACTTGGCCACTAGAGATCTAGAGAATAACTCCAAATCCAGAATTATCGATGGCGCGACTGCACTCAAGGTGAAATGACTTCCATGATAATGCAAGCCATGCTTTTGACCGTTTAGAGCCCACAAATATACGGCGACTCTGGTTATCGGAGTATCAGATTCAATGCACTGTTAAATGATTATATTGTGTTTGTTTGTACATGATTACTGAAATATACGTCTTAAATGATATATCGAAATTTTAGTTACCTGAACAACAATTCTCCAGATGCAGTGTTCTTAAGAAGTAGGCGTTCCTGACTTCCATAAACGATTTGAATTTTTTTTAATGAAAATCTATTTGAAATACTCCTACACAATCTTCGAAGGATAGATTTGGAGCCTAGCAAATTTTTAAATTAACTATCAGTAAAGTTAGCGTAAATCTGGGTAATTGTCCACCATATTTATTATTAGATTTAACTTGTAATTGATGTAGCACTGAACTAGTAAACTCGATTTAAGGCCTGAAAAAGTAATTAAATGATCCATAATTAATAAATAACTGCAAGAGATAGGTTAATTGGAAACTGGTACAAGGCAAAATTGCATTATAAGCTATTTAATTTTGTATAAATCAATGATGTAATAAAATTTAAATAGATTATGCATCAACGATATTTCATATATATATAAGTGATGTCATGTTATACTTAATGAAATATCGTATTAATTAAAATACTGTATAAAGCATTGTTATATATTTATATGGATACAAAATTTATTTATATAACTTGATGTCACTTTATACTTATGGATTATATAAAGATTTATTTCATATTTCAATTTATATATATATATATATATATATATATATATATTTTGGAGAATGTATAATAATAATTAAATTATATAATTATTACAATAATCTAAAAAATTGAAATTAAAAGGCATAACAAAGTCATGCATATTTAATTTAATGTTTAAGTTGGATATAAACAATGTCACATATACATGAAATTTAAAAACAAATAATAAACAAATTATATTAATTTAGGTATTAAAAGAAATAATAAGTACACTTTATTTAAAATAAAGAGATAACAAAAACATATTAGATATTTTTTAAATAAATAATAAATCAACATAGGAAAATGGAAAAAAAAACCACTACCAATCATTCTAAATGGGTGTTAAGATAAACAATATATTTTACCAAAAGCATACTAGTTTAAAAACATTAACTATTTACACATTAATGTGATTATGTTAACAACAAAATGTAAGATAGCCTTCACATAGAAAAGTAACATAAAGATGCAACTAAAATTAAATTACATTACTTGAATGGTGAAAAACACACTACACATATATAATCTTAATCCTAACTTGAAGTTATGGTTAAGTAAGCATGTTGAATTATTTGGAAAATAAAAAAAGGATGACAAAGCTTAAAAAACATGTATTGCTAACTCAATATCTAAAAAATTCAACATCAAAACCATTTTTGAGATAAACTCACTTGTGTTACATACAAAAATAATCTTAAGAGAGAGGAGACTGTGAGAGAAGAAGAGGAAGTTACAACATATGTGTTGTAGGTTGTATCCCTTGATTTGTTGGATAATAAAAAGGAAGGACCTAGCAATTTAGTTGGTGGACGTAGCCCATACTGGGTGAACCATGTATATCTGTGTCTCTATTGTATTGTGTATCTTTTGGGTTTATTTCCGCATTTGTTTTATTTTATTGCTCCATGATCATGTTTTTCTAACAACTAGTATCATAGCGAAATGTAACTCGCAGGAAAAAGGGGTTCCTGGTTCGAGTGGGAGCAATGGAGGAAGATGGAAAGTTTAGGGTCGAGAAATTTAATGGCCAAAATTACCATTTATGGAAGATGCAGATGGAAGATTATTTATATCAGAAGGATCTATTCCTACCATTGGGTGGAATAACAAAGAATCCAACGACCATGAAGGATGAAGAATGGGAGGTTCTTTGATCTGATTTATGAGCGGAATGAAATGAATAACATGTTGAATACAATAATACATAAATATGAAGAACAACAACAAATATCAAGTAAACAATAAATTCTATTGAATAAATAAAATAGGATGAAACTGTAAACCTCTAGAACTTAAAACACTTTCTCGAATGGTGGTAGTTATCTCTGAGAAGAGATGTGGCTGCTACGTGCATTTGTCTGAGTAGAATGATGACAATGAGGATCCAAAGGCCATTTTAACATTACTCATGAATTCCAAAACCCTAGACATCCAAAAACCTAACCCTAGGAGATGAAACACCAAAAGTTATGTGGGCCCCAATGGGTAATTTAGTACCTCCACTTCCCTGGGTCGTAACTTTTGCATATGACCTCCGTTTTAGGTGTGTGATATCCCGTTGGAAAAGTCTTCTCGAGAAATACACATTACGTCGTCTAACTCTGATTTCGTCTACAGTTTGAATATGGAAAGCAAAAAAAACATTATTTAGGCCCCTAAACAGCCATGGAAGTACAAAAAGATGTGTTGACATGAAAACTTCCAAAATAAGTCAGTTGGATTAGGTGGGAGCCCACCAATCTCCACTTGGAATATGTATAGGGATTCAAACAACCCTGGAAGTGTAGAACCCACAATTACAAAGAAGTATAGAAGAACATGATGAACTAAAAACTGGGTTCCTGGTTCGAGTGGGAGCAATGGAGGAAGATTGAAAGTTTAGGGTCGAGAAATTTAATGGCCAAAAATACTAGTTATAGAAGATGCAGATGGAAGATTATTTATATCAGAAGGATCTATTCCTACCATTGGGTGGAATAACAAAGAATCCAATGACCATCAAGGACGAAGAATGGGAGGTTCTTTGATATGATTTATGAGCAAAACGAAATGAATAACAGGTTGAATACAATAACAAAGACATATGGAGAACAACAACAAATATCCAATGAACAATAACTTCTATTGAATAAATAAAATAGGTTGAAACTGTAAAACTGCAGAACTTAAAACACTTGCTCGAATGGTGGTAGTTATCTCTGAGAAGAGATGTGGCTACTACATGCATCTATCTGAGAAGAATGATTACACTGAGGCTGCAAAGTCCCTTTTAACATTACTCATGAATTCCAAAACCATAGACATCCAAAAACTAACCCTAGGAGATGAAACACCAAAAGTTATGTGGGCCCCAATGGGTAAGTTGGTACCTCCACTTCCCAAGTTCATAACTTTTGCATATGACCTTTGTTTTAGGCGCATGATATCCAGTTGGAAAGGTCTTCTTGACAAATACACATTATGTCGTCAAACTATGACTTTGTCTATAGTTTGACTATGGCAAGCCAAAAAAACATTGTTTAGGCCCCTAAACAGCCCTAGAAGTACAAAAAGATGTGTTGACATGAAAACTTCCAAAATAAGCCAGTCGAACTAGGTGGGAGGCCACCAATCTCCACCTGGAATATGTGTAGGGATTCAAACAACCCCAGAAGTGTAGAACCCACAATTACAAAGAAGTACAGAAGAACGTGATGAGCTAAAAACTGTCGAGAGGAGACAGTTGGAATAGGTGGGTGGCCACCAATATCCACTTGGATCAGTCCTCCTCTATTAGGCAGTAATGGAATCCATTGCGTTGAGTTCCTCCATCATGTGAGGAAAACTCTATTGAATTCGGCCCCGGGTAATCCACTAGCCTTGGTGTAGGAGTTGTCATGCCTTAACAACCTGATAAAGTTGGCTCCTCTGTTGGCGAGTGCCCTTGACCTATGTGTCCACTATCTGATCAATGGATGTCTATTCCATGTAGTCAGGGTTGAGATCTGTTGGTGTCAGTTGTTATGTGATCTCTGAGGTGTCCAATAATGGTGGAAAATATGGTCGAAGGAGGTCCACATTGAACACTGGGTGCAAGCAAAGGAAGGGTGGAGTGTTGAGCTCAAAATTATTGCTACCCACAACCTTGGTGATAGTGTAAGGCCCATAGCGAAGTGGGCAGAGATTTTGATAGGGCCCTATAAGGTGCTCTTTCTGCAAATGTAACCAGATCTTATCTTCGACCTCAAACTGGTGCAGTACCCTATGTTGATCATGACATTTCTTGTTCTTAGAATTGGATTTCTACAAAATCTCATGGAAATGTTGGAGGATGTGTTGAATCCTCTTAATGAATCTGGTTGCTTTGTTGGCCTTAGAATGAACATGGAAAGATTTTTCTAGTGTGGTTGCAAGAGGTATTGCAACATCAATGGGACCCAAGGGTTGGAATCCCAACCCCACCTGAAATGGGATATGGTTGGTGGATCTATGGAGATACCTATTGTAGTTGTGTTGAACATAGGGAATACTCTCATCCGATGTACATAGATTATTAGAGTTGTACATGCGCAGGATGTGCACAATCATTCGATTGATGACCTTTGTTTCTCCATCGGTTTGAGGGTGGAAAGATGTGAATTTAGTGAGCTTGGCATCCAATACTGACTAGAGAATTGACCAACATGTGCTGAGGAACCTATTGTCCCGATCAAAAGATGATGGTATGTGGTATCCCAAAATAGACCTACACTCGTTCGAAGAAAAGCTTGGCAGTATCTGCCACTATGATGTTCTTCTTGTAGGCTATCAGAATGGCCATCTTTGAAAATCAATCAACTACCACAAACACATAATCATTTCCTTGCTTGGTGGATGGAAGGCCAGACATGTAATCCATCAATATGGATTCCCAAGACCTCTCAGGAGTAGGAAAGGGGTGTATAAGCCTTTATTCTTGATGGTTGTCTTGGCAATGAGACAAGCAGTGCAATAACTGATATACTTGTTGACGTCCTGTCAAAATTTTGGCCAATAAAAATATTTTTTTAGAACGAACACAATTTTCTCCACGCCAAAATGTCCTTCCATCTGACTATAGTGAGCCTCCCTAATCATATTTGCACACTTTCTTGCAGAAACACAAGGATGGCCCAGATGGAATAACAATATGTCCTGAATGTGAAAATTGGTGACATTCGTGCTTGTACCCAAGATCTTATAGGTGGTGGTGAAGTTAGGATCTTACTGATAAATTTGGTGCCACTCAGATGCCTCATTCCCACAGGAATGGAGCACGGTGGTGAGTGCAACAATGGGAGGTTGACTGAGGTGGTCAACAACACAATTTGTGCTCCTTGTCTTATACTTGATGTTGAGATGGAACTGTTGCAAGTAGGTGGACCACTTCTGCTGGCAGTCATTCTGTAACTTCCCCTATGTTTGTATGAACTATAGAGGCTTTTGATTAGTGTGGATGATTGTCTCCTTTCCCAGAATGTATTGTTTCCATTGGCGACATGATTGTACAATGGAATACATTTCCTTATCATAGGTGGGGTATTTTCAGATAGTATCTAAGAGTGTCTCACTATGGTATGCTACGTGATGATCGTAATGAGTAAGAACTCTACCTTCAACATAGTTGGATGCATCGGTCTTAATCTCGGATGATTGTTACAGATTAGGTAAGGAGAGTATTGGATCTGAGTACAAGAGATTCTTTAGATCATCAAATGCTCATTGTTGTGCCTTCCACCATGTGAAATTTTCCCTTCCACTGCCCTTGGTAACTTGGTTGAGGTCCCATGCAATATGGGAGAATCCCAACATGAACTGTCGGTAGAAGTTGGGAAGTCCCAAGAAGCTTCAAAGATTGGTTAGTGTGGTCGGGGCTGGCTAGTTGTGGATGACTTGGATCTTAGCTAGATCCACATGTACCGCATGCTCATCAACAATGTAGCCCAAGTATTGGACCTTGTTCATGCCAAAGGAGAATTTTTCCAAGTTGGCATACAACTTGTGTTGTCGCAGTGTGCTCAAATCATGTTGAATATGTTGCATGTGACCCTCCCAAGTTCTACTGAAGATGAGGATGATATCCAAATATACCACCACAAAAGATTTGGCGAAGGGTCTCAATACATCATCCATCAGCCTCATGAAATTCGTCGGTGCATTTGTGAAGCCAAAGGGCATGACCAACCATTCAAAGAGACCTTCTTTAGATTTGAAAGTTGTCTTCAATACATCAGTTAGATTGATGGAAACCTGGTGGTAGCCATATTTTAGGTCAATATTGTTGAATAAATTTTCCCCCTTGAGTTTTTCAAGAAGGTCATCAATTCGAGGAATCAAGTATCGATTCCTGAGCGTGATTTTGTTTAATTCTTTGTAATCAATGTAGGGTCACCAAGTCTCATATTTCTTCTGCACTAGTACAATCAGGCTTCTACAAGGGGAGGATTTGGGTCTGATGTGCCCCCTTTGAATTAGCTATTTGATATGATGCTTGATTTCATCATTTTCCATCAATGAGTGACGATATATTGGTCCATTAGGAAGAGGTGCATTGGGGATTATATAAATTGGATGCTTGAATTGGCAGTGCATCAGTACCATGGTGGGTGAGGAGAAGATGTCCATGTACTCTTACACAATCCCTTCCACTTACTTCTGCTGGAAGAGATGATTTATGTAGAGGCCACAGATGTGGAAGCGATCTTTTTCTTACTATGAGCACAAATCACAAAGAACAAAAACTTCCCAGTCTGTGAAATGACCTTACTGCATTACTTAACAGAGATTAAAGAAATTGTGGTAGGTGGTGCTACCTCTGGTATCCTTTATAATTTTCTACCTGAAGTAATAATAATACTGTGGGGTCTAGACTCATAAAAATCATGTCACTTCCAAAAATATGGTTTTCCTAAAAGAACATCATAAAATTCAAGGGGAGAAATATCACACAATAACTCATCTTTGAAGGGCTTGATGTCGAAGGGAAGACAAAATTGTTGGTTGACATAGATATCTCTTCCTTGGCAAAGCCAACCCATGGTGTATGCCTGCGAGTGTGGTGTCGTCAGGAGGTCTAGCCGCTTGATGACCTCTACTGAGATCAGGTTCTTTTGAATTCTGCTATCGACAATGAAATGAAGTGGAGTCACCTTTACCCACATATATGAGTGAAAGAGGCATTCCCCTTCCTTTGGTTCTTCTCGTTTGCTTGGATGGATTTTGGTGGTAGTGACAATGGCACTAGTTTCAACATTGAGAATCCGTTTCCCTCCTTTCATATTTGATTCAGAGTCAGAATCTTCCTCTGACTCAGAAGCTTTCAGCTCAACCACCTGTGAATGCTTGGAGATACATTCTTCGGTGTTGTGCCAAGGGATTTTATGGTATTCACACCATTTTCTCGTGTCCTTCTTTGACTTGTCATTACCCTTCTTGTGTTGCAACTTGGACTGGTTTTCCTTAGAGTGGACATCTTCTCTATGTCCCTTTTTTGGTGGGCTGGGGCCACATTTTCCCTTCTTTTACTATGAGGAGTTTGTAGATCCAAACTCTAGCCTCTTCTACTTAAATTTTTTCTCGATCTTGACAACATATCTATAAGTTGTACCCAATGATGTGATGTACATAACTCTATTTCTTTTTTAATGTATCTATGCAGAAACCTATGGTATTTTAGCACCATATGTCATTTAGAGACTTTGATACCCAATTTGGTGCACAAGGTATGGAAAATATTTGTGAAATTAGGTACTCTTTGCTCCCTATATTGATGTAGGGTGGTCCATCTTGTGTATTGGTCCTTGTAGCTTCCAACAGGGTAGTATTGATATTTAATGGCATCACTGAAGGAATTCCACATGGGGCGACCACAAATATTGCATGTTCCTCTATGGTCCTTTTCTCAGAGTAAGTATCCCACTAGTCCTTAACCCGAGGTATTATGGGACTTATCGGTAAATGAAGACATAAACAGATCTCCCTAGATCCACCTAGATATAGAACAAAACAAAATAGGATATGACACTTTCCCTAAGTTCTAATCATCGAGTTTACTATCAAACCAGAGATGGGCAACATACCATTTAAATATCGCTTCCTCTTGTTGTTGTTGTCCTAGCTCCACTCTAGTGCTCCTGTGATATTGGATCTACAAGGGAAGACAAGCCAACCAAAGTGAAAAAAATGTAGCACACTCAAAGAGAACCTATGTATGTGATCAAGGAATCATACAATAAAACGAGATAAGTTTTATGGGAAAGAAACATATCACTGTATTATATTAAAGTGAAAGTGGAGATTACAACCAAAGCCTTGATGTTGCAAGGTCCCCTTCCGATAACTCTTCGCTCCAACACACACACTTGCTCCAATATTGAATGAAGAATATCCATAATGACTTGATAAACTGAAATGAAGCTCTCAAGAATGATCCAATGCAGAATTCTCCATACAATCGTAGCCAATTCAACCTTCATTAACCTTAGCCTTTTCCATGAGAAATCCCTCTTTATATAGGGGAAAGAGAGATGGTTTGAAGATATTAGTATGATTCCACCAAATTAGAGAAGTAAGTAGGATCCCAACCATACGGATGCCACCTCATATTCTAGAAGATCCCCTTCTAGAACTTTCGTGAAGTTCGACCTTCTCTTATCCTTTTGGCATCGTCGCACCCTAGCTTTAGAGCAACATGCAGAGACATTGAAAACCAGTTTTAGGGCAGAGTGCAATGAAAAAGCATCGTTGCACCTTGATTATGGTGCAGCCTGCGACGAACTTCCTTAATAAGGTTTTTTAGAAGAGAAAGCCAGTCACCTTTCTCATGAATATAGGCTCTTTTGGGAAGATGAAGACATGTTTGTCAATGGATCATTAAGATGACCAAAATAATGTGTAATAGAATGCCCTCGAAAGTATGAGGTTGGAACTTGTGATAGTCGAAATACTTTGTAGAATGTGTGTGTGTTGGAAACAAAAAGTGCATCAGTCAAGAACCTGCAAACAGTCAAGAATCAACATAATAATATACCAATGTATGAGGTGGGAATTCCCATACTCAGATTACAAAAATTCAAATGATTCATGGCCACTAAATAAACACTGTGGATCCATGTCATCGTGAATTGGAATAGACACCCATAATACATTGTGGTCTATGCTTTAAAGACTTCAAATTCAGACATAGCCATGAGTAATACAAAGTGGATTTATGTGTCAATACAAATCATGAATACTTCTTCGCAGCCTGGACCAGAAAGGTATGACCCAGGGTCTTCATTCCCGTCATCCCTAAGTATGAATCTAACCATGCGATTACAGGTTTTGAAGTCGAACATGGTAGAAACCATTTGATTATCGGTCAATGATGAGAACCATTAACAAGTGCGAGGGAAATCACTATTGATGTCAATGAATCCCAAGGTACCCTAGTACAATACAATGAGTGTGAATAAAGGAGTTGAAGTCGAACACTTGAGAGAATCTTCCAATCAAGGGCCAATGATGCGAACCCACTGTTGAAAGCAAAGAAACCTGCCATTGAGGCATGCAAGCTCTAAGGTACTGAATGATTTCTAAGTCTTGTTCTTGGATAATGAGTTGAATTCAAAAGGAAAAGACTCGTCACGGAAGGGACTTGATGTATCCCCCATCAATGACACAAAATGAGCAACAGATTTGAGATAGATCAGAGTATGAAGTGATTCGAAACTGACATAGGAAAGGCCGACATGGTAGAAACTTTATAACATCAAATGGCCAACTCAATAGGAGGCTTATCAAGGTTAGAATTCTCTTGAAAATATGAACGACACGACAATGGTATTAGTAGCATTGACTCAAGGAGGACCCAACATATGGACATGTGTATAGTCAAACAAGAGACGAATGGATTTTCCAACCTGGATTCAAATGGCGAAGGGGGATGTCATATTCAGGAGTGACTATTACTACTACTAACACAGATACATAGACACATTTCTTTCCCAAATTCCCCCCCCCCCATTTCTAGTGAGTATCTCTTTATTTTTACGAAATATTGAGGAGGATACCATATGATTGTTGATGTAAGCTCATCCTTCGAATGAGTCCCTCAGAGTATGTGTAACGAACCCTAAGAAGGAGTGGTTCAGTCCCATATGGGTCTTTCGATGTTTGTTTAACGAATCCAAAGAGAGAAAACTTGGGGGTTTTTCATGTTTAGAGAGTCTGAAAAACACTGAAAGAGGATTCCACAAGTTCCTTTTTCGTAAGTTAATCTGATGAGACCGAAAAAGTGATAATCTACCGCCCATCAAATGTTTTCTTCAAATACTTTTATGAGTGTGAAAAGAACAAGGTCACTCAGAAATATTTTCATTTTTACGAAGCGTGAAAAGAGTTTAAAGGATACTCCATAGGTTTTGTTTTTTGTGTTACCATTACGAGTACGAAAAAGTGACAAAAATATACTCGTCTACATTCTAATTGATTTATGAGCACGAGAAAGAGAAAAAACTAAGCTCATAGATTTTTATGAAAAACTCTAAAAGGATCTATACATACAAGAAATGTATAAAAGAAAACCCAAAATGTGTATCCTTGTTCAAAATTCCACTCCTAGATTTCTCACCTGTGAAAAATAAAACACTTGTAATACCATTAGAAGTCTAGGGTTTAGGTGAAATACATAAAATAATATAAAAAATGAAATGGAAAAGTAAAAAGTTAATAAAATTGGGTAAAAAATTCATTTTACCATTTCATTATTACTCCACCCAAACTTTGTTCCAAAACCTCCTTTTTACCTCAAACTTCCACTATGGATTGCGGGAGGCACGGTTGATTATTTGGCGAACAGTCTCTGCAAGGCAGGTAATTTTCATCTCCTTCAACTTTTCATCGATTCATTTTTTGCTTTTCATTGGTTATAAATGGCCTTTTGGGTTGAGTTTCCAAGGGTACCCACGCATGGAGGTTGTTGCAGGTGCTCTATATCGTGCCATGTGATGACTTAGGGTCTTCACAGTCGGCCTTAAGGCTAGACTGCGATGTCTCTGCATTGTATGGGTCTCCTAGCCTGTGACGTGTGCAATTCAAAACATGTTTCAAGATATATTTTCCAATAAAAAGTTTCCAGAGATAAGATGAAGGTGCTAATCCCTCTTTTTTGTTCCATTTCAGGTTTTCTATGGTAAGGATGTTGAAATGGCGAGAGAGAGAGAATGAGGATGAAGATTACTTTGTCAGGAATGACTCGGGAATGGTAAATTCCCTCCGATAGTGTAGACTTCTAAAATTTTTCAAGATCCAGGGCATGAGGGCCGAGTTGAGGTTGCTCGAATACTTATTTCACATGTGGGATGTGGACCAGTAGGTATTCCATGTGGGGGATCACATTATTGCAATAGATATCGAGGATATCTGCTTCTTGATTGGGTTGTCTTGCTGAGGGGCTTGAGTTACACTGATAGGTAGCAGGGGAAGTGGTGAGCCTATGAACCATTATATCAGTGCACATTGTGTGCCCAGTACTTCGAAACATAATGGCAAAGTCGCTATAAGAGATGTCCATGAATTACCTTTATGGACTATCCTCTACACAATCACGTGCATGGCAGGGAGTGCAACTCCCCATATGGCTCTTCAGATCTATTTCTAGTATGCGCTGGAATGTTTGGAGCCCCGAGTTTTCAATTGGAGTGATGAGGTTCTCAGAAGCATGAAAAAACAGTTGACCAAATGTAGGAGAGGTGATCTAAAATAGTTCGGATACTGGTTGATTTTGGTGTCCTTCTTCTTGGAGAGGGTTCCAAACTTATGCCTACAAGTAGACTGGGGTATACCTGCCCCACATGATCCAAGAATGAAGAGGTGGGTTGACCTTATGGCACAGAATGTGACTAGTCCTATCATCAAATATAATGATGTTTTCTTTGATTGGTTGAGGACCCATATGCTTATGGTAGACGGCTACACACATGTTGGCTTAGACTTCCGAGGTGATCCATACTTGGTTCTTCCCGAAGGTTCTAAATGGGGGAACATAGGTAAGAAGTACATTTTGTTTTTATAATGTTTTTTGTGATTTTTTTTAATATGAAATGTTTTTATGTTCTTTATCCGATGACTAATCAAAAATTTCTTTGATGATATGGACATGGGACCTCATCGACCTCCAGGTTCATCCCCCATCTAGAGGCGAGGGGAGAGAGTCAAGGTAGCAGGATTAGTCATTGTTGACTACGAGGCTATAGAACATAACTTGGAGGGGCTGACGATGGACGCCCCAGATGCCTCTATTGATGATATACCAAGGCATTATCAGTTCCACACAGTGGGTATATCTTCTTCCATCGGTTGACTGCTCCATAGAGTAGTAGAGGCAGTCACATGTTATAGCGAGCAACATCCTTTATTTTGATGATATATTTGTATATGAAGCCATGTGCTTCACATTTTTGATATTTTGGTCTTCGAACAAAAACACTTTTTGTAAAACTTTTATTGTTATATATATGTGAGGTTTCTACCAGATTACTTGTTGTATATACAAAGTGTGATTGGATTTTATAAATTTCTCAAATGTCTGTCTAACACATAATTAGCCAATGAATTTGTTAATTTATTTAGACATCTAGGAATGTGTTTATATTCAATGTAATCAAAATGATGTTCCAAGAGGAGAATTTGTAAATATACCCTTAATAGTGTAGGGCTTCGAATGGAGTAGACATTACTCAACTGTAGGACTACTAACTAAGAATCGAGGCGTACAATAAGATGACGGATTCCAAGAGACACAACATCATTTAGTAATTCGATGACTACACTGTATTCCACGATATTGTTAGTTGCTCAACCAAGGAAAACACCGTGTAGACTAACCAATTCATCCATAGGTGCATAAATTTCCAAAGCAACATCTGCTAAGTTCCGAGTACTGTGACTAGCGCCATAAATGAAGCCAATGTAGGGTAGGGAAGACACCAACATCTAGAAACCAAGCACATCACAAGGTAAGTAGTTGAAGGTCGAAACCAAACAATGAAAAATAATGCAAGATTATGATACAATAAACAAGCACTCATGAAAAAATGACTTCATCATAGTAATTCTTTAAGTAAAGCCCATTTCGGGGCTCACTCAAAGGGATTCCATCATAATCGACTAGCTCATAAGCCCCTTCTCCAACACACGTTTGAAAATGTAAGGACATCACCACATAGGCTCAAATTTACTTGCCCCTAGAAAATCACGATCCTGCTCATAGAGGAGAACTAGATCACATTCAGAAGAAAAATGTGGCTTGACATGCTTGTTTTATTGGGCTTTAACACGTTTCTTCTGAGTTTCAATAAGTAGGGAAACATCACAACGGGTTTCATCTAATTGCATCAAATACAAAAGATGCTCTTCTTCAACAAAGGTATTGGGGAGAAGTTCAACGACCAATTTCAAAGATGGTATTTCACATTCAATCGACAGGATAGCCTCGATACCATAAACTCGCTGGAAAGGTGTAAATTCTATGGCAGACTTGAAAGATGTCCGATAGGCCCATAATGTTGAGAACAACATCTTGTGCCAGGTTGTCTTATGAATTCCTATCATCTGTCGAAGCATAGTAATGAGAACTTTATTGATTGCTTCAACTTGGCCATTGGCCTATGGGTAATAAGGGGCTGAGTTTTCATGGTGAAGACCCAACTTTTTAGTAAGTTCGGACATCATGAAATTCCGAAAATGACTACTGTGATCAGTAACAATAGCTTGAGGGATACCAAACCGAGTAATGATATGATTGAATATGAACAATGTTGCAGTTTTCCCGATGTTATCAAATGTAGACATCACCTCAGCCAATTTAGTGAAATAATCCACAGCTACAATGATGTATCCATGCCCCCCATCTAAGTGAGGGTTACATGTCATGAAGTCAATGCCCATTTGGAAAATGGACCAACATAAACTACAAGAGTAGGATGAGATCTTATCTTGTTATTATAAGTTTGGCAAGCATGGCATTTATGAACAGTAGTGATGCAATCCTTAAATAAAGAAGGCCAGAACTAACTCTCTCATAAGATATTTTGGGCAGTGGCATACCCAGACATATGAACACCACATGCTCTAGAGTGATAGTCATTCAAAGCTTTCTTGGCTTCATCGTAAGTGAGACATCGTCAAAAAATAGAATCAACATCACGGCGGTAAAGAGTATCACCTAGAATGATGTATTGGCAAGCTTGATATCGTATACGATGACGATCTGTACTAGATAGATCGGGCCAGAAAGTTTGAGTCTGGATATAGATAATGATATATTCATACCATACATCATTAGAACTGATCAGAAAAAGGGATTCATCAGGTAAGGAATCATTTGCCACATTTTCTGTCTCAGGGGAGGGAAGGCCACATATCAGTTCGACAAAAACCAAAGATTTCTTAGACTTAGCACATTCGAACTCTAAGTCAAACTCCTGGAGAATCAATATCCATTTGGAGTACTTTCCCCCTAGCAATTTTCACGTAATGATATGCTGCATAGGGTTGAAATTGGAAATAACAGTGGTTTTGTGTAATAGGATATAATGACGAAAACGTTGGACAACTTGAACAACTACCAAGACCAATTTCTCCACATGTAGGTATTTGGTCTCGGTAGTGTTGAGACTTTGACTCAAATAGTATATCACATGTTCTTCAGGTGAATCATCCTCTTGGACTAAGACCATGGCAAGGGTGGAGTCCGAAGCAACTAAGTAGAGGAAGTAATCACGACTATAGTCAGGGGGAAACAATAATGGTGTATGGGTTAAGGAAAGTTTCAAATCTTCGAAGGCTTTGTTTGCAATAATGTCCCATATGAAATCGTAACCTTTCTTAAGTAGCCGAGTGAATCCTTTCTTGAGTTTAGCGTAATTGGGGATGAAACGACATAAAAAGTTTGCCTTCCCTTGCAAACTCTGGAGCTGGCGTAAAGTGGAAGGCAGAGGTAGATTAAGGATAGACTCAACCTTCAAAGGGTCTACTTGAATCCCATGTATCGACACAATAAAACCAAGTAGTCGACCGGACTCCACACAAAAAACACATTTGTGTGGGTTTAAGTGGATATGGTAATAACAACAATGTATGAAAATGACCCTCAAATGTGTCGGGTGATCTTGGCGATGCATAGAATGCACCGGTATATAATCAAGATAGGTTTTCACAATGTTCTTAATATCATGGAAAGCATAAGACATAGCATGCTGAAAAGTCGCGCCAACATTCTTGAGACCAGATGGTAATTTCCAGTAGGCAAAGGTTCCCCAAGGGAAAATAAAAGTGGTCTTGTGTTGGTCCATGGGTAAAATATTAATTTGATTATAGCTAGAAAAACCATCCATCAAAGAGAAGATTTCGTTGTTAGCACAGTTGTCAATGATGTGGTCGACGAAAGGGGTTGGGTAATTGTCCTTAGGACAAGATTTATTTATGTCCATATAATTTACATAGATGCAGATGGTACGCTGTTTCTTATTTACCGGAATGAGATTGGAAACCCAATCAGTCAAAGCCATGGGATAGATAAAGCCACCTTTAAGAAGTTTTTCAACTTCAATCTTGATAGAAGAAGCTTTGTGTGGGTGTACTGGGCAAAGTCTCTGCCGAATGGGTTTAGCATTGGGGTATGTATTAATCTCATGTACAACGATATCAGGATTGATACATGGCATCTCTTCGTAACTCTAGGCAAAAACGTCACAAAATTCTTGGAAAAGGGCTTTATATTCGTGGACCTCATTGGTAGAACAAGAGGATCCAATATGAACATTCTCCATGAATATGCRTTTAATATATATGTTCCCTTTTCTCCTTTCTTGATGAGCTCATCTTGAAGCTCAACTGGAGACTCCACCCCCCCAGAACCTTTCCTCTTCGAAACCTTTTCCCCCTGGGAGGTTCAAGCCTTATAAGGTCTACCAAAGAAGGCCTCCTCTCAAGTCTCCCATTGTCAAAACCCTCTTCCACGATACCGTTCCTCTTTCTCCAATGTCTCACCCTTGGGAAAAGGACCTCTAAAAACCTCTTAACATGCCAATATCCAAGGATACCCCAACACAATGCTAAAAGATTCTAACAAGTGGTTTCCAAAGTTCCCATGAAACAATGTAGTGACCATTGAGGACCATATTTATGTCATGGGACGAGACATGGAAAACACAGGTGTTGAGAATGAAGATGTGGCCATGAGATTATTCTCCTCATCATTAAACAAAGAAGCTCTTGATTGGTTCAGAGAGATCGATGATGATCATATCACATCCTATGAATATTTTTCCAACTTATTTAAGAGAAGATGGTAAAAAATAGACAATGGGATGGTTGGAGATCAATTTAATTAGATAAAGAAAAAATATAATGAGACAATGAAGGAATTCAATACTAGGTTTGACAAGTTGTACAATCATATTACAATAGAATTCCATCCTACAACATCATCAGTTCGTCTCTTTTACATGAATGTTTTTTGTTGTATGGATTTTTCACCCTACAGGAGATGATCTCACTTAGGTTCTACCAATTCCTAAGACAAGAATAGAGATATAAACTAAGGATGTTCCTAGATTTGATTCATACATGGAAAAAACCAAAGAGGAAGAAAACCTCCCAAAGATCAAAGCAATCATGCATGGATTGAAAACCTATCTAATAATATATCATAACACATAAGTATACTAATTTTGTACCAATGAATACATAAAATTATATGAACAATTAGATAGACAGAAACATACAATATGTCTTATATTAATCAAAGAATAAATATTCCAACTTACAAATGTATACTGAAGAGATGGCCTCCTTCCAAGCTCCTTTCCCAAGTCTTGCAACGAAATCACCAGAGTAAATTTTTTAGCTCTTTTTGCCTCTTTTCCGATGGGAAATGGCTTGGTTATTATAGGGATTTAGGGATAAGGCCATATTTTTATTAGGACAATATTCTTGAGCTCATAATGGAAGCCTTAGGGAGGCTAAACCATGAGAAATTAGTGGGAGGTATTATCCATTGAAACCAAATCCAAAAATAGGAGATTCTAGACTTTGTTCCTCCCTAGACACATAGACAGAGGGATCATTGTCTCCTTGGTAGGAAAAAAGTAGAGACCAACCCTTTTGGTTGCACCCTTAGTGAAGGAAAAGGGCGACTAGGTGGGAATTTGGATGGAAACTCAGGGAAGAAGTGGTAGGTTTTAAGGATTGAAATAAAGGGTTTCTAGGGGATAATGACCTAGTGATTATGTGATAATTACCTAATGATTAGGTGGAAAATAAATCTATAACAAATTCCCCCTAAAGTGTTAGTTCATAATAGGTTTCAAACGACCAAAAAAAATTATAAATCAAGTTGCAGAGCTTTGGGAAAAGAAGCTTGGAGAAGAGCATCGCCAGTTCTGTAGAAAAATATCCCCGAGGTGGGCATACCCATGCTCGGTAAGAAAGAAAATAACATAGACACCATAAATATAATGCATATCCATGCATGACACAAGTGATGGGATGATGGCCACAACATAATACAACATGGATCCATCAAGAACCAATCATGACTTGATCATAGCCATGAAAATATACACTGTGGATCCATGCAAGATTCAAGTGAAATCATAGCCATGACCAAGTACAAATGTGGATCTATGTCACATCATACAAATCAGTGAGATTACTCAATAACTGAGAAATATATGAAGTGTGATATTGTCCCAGGAGTGCGATATTATCTCAAGGTCTCCGACCCTGATCCAAATGGTATGAATATACACCATGTGAAGAAATGAGCTGAAGTCGAGCATGGTAGAAACTGTATGATTACCGATCATTAATGTATAATGTTCATAGATGCGGGGGAACCCATCGATGATGATGATGGAACCCAACATACTGAGTGCAATCTACGAAGTGTGAATAAATAAGTTGGCATCGAACACTCGTAGATTCATTCGACAGGATCCAATGATGTAAACTCACTATCAAAATGGAAGGAGACCTACCACTGATGTCTTCAAGTCCCAAGTTACTAATGGGTTTCTAGATTTCAATGCTAGATAATGAGATGGATTCGAAAGGTTGAAATTCGTTGAAGGAGGGCCTTGATGTATCCCCCATCAATCGACATGAAATAGGTAAAGATATTTGGTGTGAAAATCATAGTAATGGAGTACAACTGACACATGGATGGACGAGATAAACATGCTTAAAGAAACTGTAGGTGGCTCTGCAGGTAAAATTCCCTTGAACATGTATGCATGAAAAATAACTTGACTGGACATCATTAACTCATTTGAATACCATAGCACCTTCCATGGACCTATCAGTGGAATGTGACACACAACATAAATGGTGGTCAATGAGAGAGAATGGGTGACTTGACTATTATATGATGATAGAACAAGTGCATTGTTCAAGGTCGAATCAAAGTAGTAATTTATTCCATAGAATGAAGATAACAAGAAGGAAAAACCCTCTAAAAATTCCCCACCTTGAACAATGAGTACCTCTATCTAGTTTTATGAGCTTGAGGAGGATAACAAATGCTCGATATAGCTCATCTTACGATGAGTCACTCGACATATTTTTAATGAACCTAAAGAAGTAGGGGTTTGGTCCCATATTGGTCCTTAAATGTTTGGTTTTACAAGTCCAAAGAAGGTAAACTTGATGATATTTTCATGTTTAGAGAATCTAAAAATGTCATAAAGAAGACTCCACAATGAACTTTTTTGTAAAGTTAGTCTCCAGGGACCAGAAAAGTATAAAACAATACCTAGGAGAACTCTTCTAATCATGCTTGACTAGAGTATTCTTTTTTCGTAATTAGTCTAATGAGGCTGAAAAAGGGGTAAACTATCACTTGAAATATGCCCTTTATAAAATTTTAACAAGTGTGAAAGGAAATGAGTTCACTTGATGATGTTTTCATATTTAGAGAGTTTGAAAAGAGCTTAAAGGAGGATCCAAAGAGTTAATTTTTTGTATAGATTTTATGAGTCTGAAAAAAAGATAAAAGTGTACTTGGTAACATATTCTCATGTATTTGTGAGCACAAGAAAGAACAAATACTAATCTTGGTAACCTATTCTCATGTATTTATGAGCACAAGAAAGAAAAAGACTAATCTTGGTAACCTATTCTCATGTATTTATGAGCATGAGAAATAACAAAGACTAAGCTCAAGATTGGTTTCATTTTTACACAAGATTGAAACAAATTAAAACTATGCTTGGGTAGGTTTCATTTTTTTGTGAGTTTGAAACTAGGAAAACTATGTTGAGAATCGATTTCATTGTTTTAAATGAGCTTAAAACTTAAAACTAACTGTGTTTGACACTTCCCAATGTAAATTCCAAAGGTGGGTGGTTGGTACTTTTCCCCATCTTGAGAAGCTAGTGGATTAACTCCAGAATGATTATTAAAGGCTGGAGACATGCCTCCCAATCTTTGTTTCATCTACTCACTCTTATCCCATTGCCAATTTCTATGCCAAATTATACTCTTGGATACTAATAGGAAAATGTTCACCAGAGGAAGAAAGAGGATCGATTGTCATAGGAAGATGAAATTAAAGTTCGGTTATGTGTTCCTATGAAAAAATTGACTCAATGGGAGAGGCAATGATCCAGGTGGATATCGATGGCCACCCACCTTTTCCAATTGGCTCAAAATAATTTTCTGGCAAATTTGGCAATTTACTATTTTTAGCAGTTTTTAACTTTTGGGGCTATTTTGAGGGCCCAAATGAAGGTTTTTTGAGATATAGGTTCTCAATGATATATAAATACATGATTAAGCCCCCAAAATGAATCTCCTCGATGATACCTTTCCAACGAGCTATCATACGCCTAAAACGAAGATGTATGCAAAAGTTACGACCCCAGGAAGTTGATGTACTAACTTACCCAAACAGGGCCCACATGACTTTTGGTGCTTCATCTCCTAGGGTTAGGTTTTTGTATGTCTAGGAATTTTGGAATTCCTTTTTATTGTAAAAAGGCCTTTAAAGCCTCATTGTAATCATCTTCTTGCAAATGCGAATAGTTGTCACATCTCTTCTCAGAGATAAGATACCACCATTCTAGCGAGTCTTTCACTCTATATTTTAACAGTCTCTATACATTTATTTCATTAATAGAAATCGTGTATTACTGTATATCTGTGTTTATGGTTGTATATATGATACATTTCTGTTATATTATTGAATCTCTGTGATATCTCTGTGCATTTCTTTATTATATCTCCGATCTCATTTCATGCCGAAAATAATCTGGATCAGTGGTATTAGAGCAGGCTGTTCTTGGTCCTTTTTTTCAGTGCATGTCACCGATGAGGTCTGCATATAGCAAGTTGGGTCTCAAGCTTGTCTCTCTTGATGAAAATCGCTCTTGCACACCCAAGAAACCCTCAATGGTGGAATAAAGGAAAAATGACGGAGCAGACGATCCTATAAGTCTATTGCTTGAGCAAGCTCTCACATGACAGAGGGACAAAATGATGGAGAATTTTTCCCACATCCTTCAATGCCTTCCGATAGAAATAGGAGCATCTTCATCAAGCAACCACTTTGGAGGCACCTAGACTTTCAAGGTACAGGTTAATTTTGATATTCCTGTATTTGAAGGACAGATAGATGCAGAAGCCCTATACAAATGGTTAAATCTGCTAGAAGGTTATTTCTCTGTTCACAAATTTTCTGACATAGAAAAGATCACCTTCTCACTCCTTAAATCTCTCCCCCATGTCAAACATTGGTGGGAAACTTATTGGGAGCAGAGTTCCACAGAGGAGTCTGAAATATATGGGGCCGATCCCACTTGGGATTTTTTTATGGATGCGGTAAAGGAACAATATTACCCTATTGGAAACTATGAGAACCAGTACATGAGATGGACCACACTGCGACAAGAGAGGGGCCAAGTAGTTCCGGAGTTCACCAATACCTTCCATACCTTTCACACCAATCTAGGTATCAAAGACTCCGAACAACATTTGGTTCTGAAATACCGTGGGGCTCTACACAGATACATCCAAACTGAAATGGATTTTTTGGACATCTCATCACTCGGTGTTGCCTATCGATATGACGTTAAAATCGAGAAGAAATTTAAGCGCCTGAAAAAACAAGATTTTGGTTCTACAAATCCGCAACAACCAAAGTATGACAAAGACGTCCCTAACAAACAGTCTCCCAAAAACCAGTCCAAGCCACATGAAAATAAGGGTCACAAGAAGACAAAGAAGGACACCGGAAAATGGTGTGATTTCCAAGAAATCCCCTGGCACAACACTGATGAATGTCGCTCAAAACAATCATTGGTGGCTAAGATCAAAGACAAGGAGCTGAACCCTGATTCAGAATCTAATTCTGAAAATACTGGTAAAGGACAGATCATTGACACAGACCCCACTGCTATTGTTGCGACCATAACAATTCAACCAGAAGAACCAATAGATCCTGAAGAGGGGGAGTGCCTTTTTCATTCACAGATATGGGTGAAGGGGACCCCGCTGCATTTTATTGTTGATAGAGGAAGCTAGAAGAACCTCATATTAGCAGAGGTCGTCAAACAGTTGGGATTTTCGACAACACCACACCCGCATCCATACAACATTGGGTGGCTTCGCCAAGGACGAGAACTTCGTGTCAGCCAGCAATGTCGATTGTCAGATGGAATCCAACCCTTTGAGGATGAAGTATTATGTGATGTTTCCCCACTAGATGTCTGTGATGTTCTCTTGGGCCAAACATATATGTGGAAGCGCCACGCTGTTTATGAGTCTTGACCTCGTAGTGTCATTGTTTCTCTAGGGGGTCATCTCTACAGAATACCATAGGTAGTTCTGACTACTGTTCCACTGAAAAAGTGCCACAAGGTAGTATCTCATATTGCAAAATTCAGCTTCTTCACAATCTGTTCAAAATGGGAACAGAAGGACACTGCAACCACTACAGCTTCGCTCCAAGCACCTTCTATCCAACAGAAGCAGGTCGACAAGGTTGAAACAAAGAGAAAAGATTTCTTCTGCAAACCGTCCTCTCATGTATCCCAACTTGTTGAACAGCCTCAACCTCAACAGGCTCATGACAGACTTCCACAAACTGAGTAGCGCGACATCTCCAGAAAGGCAAGCAACTCACCAAGATGCAGATTCAGCAAACACTTTTCCCTCTCCCCCGGGAACTCACCGCAATGGAGAACATTGCTTCCTAAGGAGGGAGGATTGATCTAGGTGGATATCAGTGGCCACCCACCTTTTTCGACTGACTCAAAACAATTTTCTAGCAAATTTGGCAATTTACTATTTTTAGTAGTTTTTAACTTTAGGGGTCATTTTGAGGGACCAAACGAATGTTTTTCAAGATCGAGGTTCTCAATGATATTTGAAGGCATATTTGATCCCCCAAAATGAATCTCCTCGATGATACCTTTCCAACGAGCTATCATACGCCTAAAATGGAGATCATATGCAAAAGTTACGACCCCGGGAAGTTGATGTACTAACTTACCCAAACGGGGCCCACATGAATTTTGGTGCTTCATCTCCTAGGGTTAGGTTTTTGGATGTCTAGGAATTTTTTCATTCCTTTTTATTGTAAAAAGGCCTTCAGAGCCTCATTGTAATCATCTTCTTGCAAATGCGAGTAGCCGTCACATCTCTTCTCAGAGATAAGCTGCCACCATTCTAGCGAGTCTTTCACTCTGTATTTTTACAGTCTTTGTACATTTATTTCATTAATAGAAATCATGTATTACTGTATATCTATGTTTATGGTTGCATCTCTGATACATTTCTGTTATATTATTGAATATCTGTGATATCTCTGTGTATTTCTTTATTATATCTCCGATCTCATTTCATGCCGAAAATAATCCGGATCAGGCAACTTTTTCATTTTTTAATGAGCTTGACAAAGAAAAAGAACCATTCTCATGAGGTTCTGTTTCATTTTTTAATGAGCTTTGCATAGGAAAAGAACTACACTCAGTGATCGGTTTCATTTTTAACGAGCTTGAAATMAAAAATAAACTATGCTCGTTGCTGGGTTGGATCCCCAGACCTCTGTTTCATTTTTTAATGAGCTTGACACAAAAATGAGAACCATGCTTGTGATCCTCTATTTCATTTTTTAACGAACTCGACACATAAATAGGAACTATTCKCATGACTATCATATTCATCATTGCTTCCAAGAGGATAATGCTCTGGAAGGAATACATGTCAAGGGACAAACCTCGATCATGGTTTTCAAGAGATCTTCACTAGATGTAAGAATAAGACTCTGGAAGGAATACATGTTGAGGGGAATGATAGGGGTAGGGAGAGAAGGATCTAAAATCCCTAACGAAGATATCACCATGTCAACTACTAGATCTAAGTCAGAAGAAGGGAGGGGTTCCTTCTCATTCAGAGTTGAATGCATGGTACAATTTGCCACATAATTTCCTTGCAGTGGGGCATATGAAGCTGGCATATAAGGACCATTCAGGGAATTCAAACGGTTGGCCATCATATTAGGGCCAATGAATTAAAGTTGTTCTATGGTCATTATGCTTACATTGTGAGGGAAGCACATCACTCAAAAGAGTTTGGACACAAAATATTGCATGGCATAAAAATAGTCTCGCCCGAGGAGAAAATTAAATTCCAAGTGGTCGTGGACTACCATAACATCAATGTAGACCATTTCCCCCCATAAAGTAACATGAAACTGAGGAAGGATCCCTAAAGGTTGACTAACCATTATGTTAAAATCCAACATATTCTGAGTCACCGATGCAAATTGAGGTGCACCAAGATCTTTCCAAGTCTTCGATGATAGGATGCTAACAAAAGCTCCTTCGTCTATTATAGTTTTAGGAATATTCCTACCACAAACTTGGACATCGATTTGAAAAGGCGTGTAAGAAGGGAGACGAGGTTCTATTATAGGATTCCAATCAATGGTAATTACATCGCTTGGAGGGGGTGTCTTTGGAACGGGTGGAAAACCCCCTTGTTTGGAGCAATCTACAGTGAAAAGAAATACCCGAGTGACATCCTCACTCTTCAAACGAGGAATGGGATCAACTGATCGAGGTACCAGATCAACCACTTGGGTTTCACTCTTCGATGGAAGAGTGGGATCGATCAATCACTTTATCAACTAGATCAACTAAGGATGAAACCAAATTGAGCACTTGATCAACCAGAATAACCAAGGGGGGAACTAGATTGACTAGTTCATCAACTAATGGTGGGTTGGGAGAGAGTTTATGGTAACCTGTTGGAAGTTGTTGTTGAACATCAACGATATTTTTCAACAGATATGAAGATTCATCCATGCAGAGACAAAGGTAGGTGCAATGCATCTCCTTACATAACAAGAAACAAAAATTGACTTTACCCTTGTTATTTCCAACTTAATTACTAGTCAATGGGTTTTCACTAGCATGACCTGCAACAATTGATGATGCGGATTGAGAAGAAACTTGAGACCACACTTCTATGACCTTGGGAATACCAGAAAAATCCTTCAGAAGATGATCACCTTTGCAAAGCCTGCAAGGTAATTTTGGCTTGCAATTTGTAGACTTGAACACACCATCAACACTCCAAGAATGATGCCCAGATTTTGGATGATCACTTCCAACATGTCCTGCAGTGGTTGGAATAATTACCTCTTTCTTTTTTTTCTTCTTCTTAATATTCTATTTCTTCTTCTTCTTATCCACCTGATTATTAGTTGTAGATATTTTACTAAGCGAAGAGGAAGAATGAGAAGAATACCCTATGGGATAATAAGGTGGAGGATCGACATGAGGTTGATGATCCAGGGGTGGAGTGTTTACATTCAAAGAACTAGGATAATTGATGTTCTTTAGAGTGGAAAAAAAAAACAGTAACCCAATCGTGAAATCAAGAAAAGTCAAAGTTGCAATGTAAGGTGGACCAACGTGTCCCGCAAAAGGAGAAACAAAAGGTATCCATAGAAAAGGTATTCCTTCATTGGTATATCTAGGGAATAATCCCATAGATAAAAAATCAACCCTAAGGTATACTAAGAAAACAAACAACACGCGCTAGAAAATCTAGGAAGCAAACCAAAAAAGCCAATAACTTCTCACAATGACGTACTAGTTGGTGATGAAATCCAACCTCACTGGAACATGTGAGAAGGGTTTGGGGTGAGTGGGTAGATTAGTTATGTTGGCATCCTTCTTAACATACTTACACATTGGTGCAAGATCCCCAACAATCTATCCATGGGTTTCTTTCCAAGGAGCCTGAGTAAGTTTGACCAACGCCTGATCCAAGTACAACAAAGACTTCCCTTCATCGTCACCTTGTGTAAAATCCATAAATATTATGGCCACTAGGGTTAACAAATCACAGTCATCCTCTAGGAGGGTACAATCTATAGTTGGGTCTGAAAGTAGGGGAAGGATACCAAGTTTGAAATTCTCCAAGAGGATTGAGAATAAGACGACCAAAAAAGGCTCCAGAGGACCTCAAACATATTCAAGATTCAAGAATTTCCAATACAAAATGAAAACAATTGATTCTCAAGAAGAACCCACAATATACTAACGTTTCACTACATTTGGCTAAGCTTTGGAGGGGTAATCACCACTGCTCTACCGCATGTGACCTCATGTTTATCCCCTGTGTGAGAGGGGGGTCCTGAGTATGCTTATACAAGAGTTGGATTTTCTATCCCTATCACAAGATTCAAAGTTGTTTTTGGTTTCTGTGGAGATTTCACCTTACAGCCTATTCCAAATATCTATCATGATCTATTATTGATGTAGAGGCCCTAAAAAGAAAGGTTTCTAGATCATTTTTATTAAGTGCTTGATTTTATGTCTTTTTGTTTACTCAAGGGTGCGTTAGTGAAATAAATGGTGTGTAAATGACTCGACTCCAAAAAGGTGTAGAGAATGATGCAATGCAATAATTCCTATTCGATGAAAGCTAGCGAAAGGAAGGAGAGAAGTTCTTTACTAATTTATAATGACAACTAAGCACTCAACAACATGCAATATTAATTTGTTTTCAATGAAATGGACAATAATGCCAAATGATCAAATGAATTTTTCACAATTTGAAAGAAAAAATCTTTCCTAGGATACTTTTGAAAACACTCCAACAATTTTTTTATGCTTTCTCTTTTTCTTTTCAAGTAAATACAATTTGAAAGGAATTCCTTCTATTTATTTTCTTTCAATCTATAATGTGTAATGCACTGAAAAGTAGAGAAGAAGGAATAACACAAAGAACCACATTGAAACATGTAAAAATGAAGGCTTCAAAACTGAAAAGTGTCTTCCAAATGACTGAAAAAGCAATCAAAGCAATAGTGGGAAAACAATCAAAGATAAATTTCTCCAAACAGTCTCTCAGGGAGATGCCAAGGATCTGTAGACTATTTGCAGAGGTCAAGAAAGACAGGTCTGGTCTGACCACTACAACAAGAATTTCAATAGGATGACAGATGAGTGGTATGCAAAACGAAAGGAAACATTTTCAAGAAAAAATGCAAAAAATTTCACAAAAAATTGTAAAATTCATAGCAAGGGATCTAAGGCATATCCAAGGTGGATCTCGAGTGTTGAAGAGTCCAAAAACAATAGATCTGAATGCATTTTTTGAAGAATAACTCTTCAAAAAATCATTCTCAGGTTAATGGTCTCTTCTTGAAAAGGGAGACAAAGCAATCGATCGTTCCCTGTGAAGAGGGAAGGGTGACCAGAAAGTATGGTCACACCTGATTAACCTAGGAGGATGGATGGTCGCTCCCCTATATCGAAAAAAGGGTGACCAAATAGGGTTTGCCACTCCCTTATAGAGAAAAAGGTGTGACCAAAGGAGGTTGGTTGCTCTGTTTACATAGGGAAAGGGTGACTAAACTTGGGGAGTGAAAAAATGGTGGATCTAGATGATCCGTAGGATCTTTTAATGACTATGGTTGAGTTTTAATTTTGCATGTGTTAATTAACCATTTGAGAAACTTAATGAAAGAATGAGGAAAGAAGAGGAATTATGACATCCATATACACATATGCATATCTGAAATGAAATAATAGACAACAAACCATAACACGAGGATTGATAATGGAGTTCGGCACAACTTTGCCTACGTCTCCGAGCTTTGTCTCTGTGGGGGAGGCTTCTTTATTTCTGTTCAAAAGTTCAAAAGTACATCGCAACAGTGCCAATTGGCTACAAGACTGATCTGGTCATGTTCTTCTAGATCTCTAGAACCCTGCAAAGAAAATGGCATGCAAAACGGATGTCCGGAGCTCCCAGAAATGGCCCACAAGCGTCTACTCCTCAATAGCTTCCCTGCATAAAAATGGCTTTGTCTTGGATTCCCTTCAGCATAACTCTGATCTGACTATCCTCCATGGCCTCAAACAGGCCTGGTTTATATAGATCTAAAGTTGGTTATCCATCCCCAACTTTCTCCCAAAATTTGGGCTCCAAAAATGCCCAATATCTCCCAAAAATGGAGAAAATCCATTAAAACCGGCATAATAATCAAATAAAATCCCAATACTTTAACAAAAATCCACTTTTGTGTAAATTTAAAGGATAATCCCCCTAGAGCTTGGCGCGCGCCCCCTTGGCAGGGTCACATGAGGCCATGTGGCCGAGCACTAGCCCCTCGGGCTATGCGCTGGCCCTCTCCATACGCGTTGGCTCCTGATCTTCGGGATCTGCATAGATCCTCGGGCTAAAAAATATAACCAAGCCCCCAACCATTTGGAAATAGTCCTGTTCATATGGCAGATGTTACATACTGGTGTGAGGTCCAAGGGCTAAGCCCTATCCACTCCCGCATATAGTTTAACCCCCGTGCTCCCGGTTCTATGGTTGTGGTCGTATGTTCATGCTGAGGGCTAGGGCTAAGCCCCGGCCCTTTCCCCCGCTGAATAATACTTTGAATGAATTCAAATACATTTTATGCCGTATAGTTAATAAGACCCACCATTGGAGAGGCCGGTTAGCCCGGTCCTGCTAGCCCTTTGCCCGGAGGAGAGGTCAGGGGTTCGATCCCGGCAAACCCATAAAATTTTACATAAAACCACAAACCAACCATAGGGTGCCACGTGGCAGCCCATGACTAGGCCACGTGGCACCTCAACAACCAATCACAAAGTGCCAAGTGTTAATCGCTGAATGGTCCACGTCACCTACCACGTACCCTATCTAGTCACTGCCCTGTCAGCTGCTGACGTCATCCCGTGCCACGTGTTAGGGTGACACATGTCACCCATAGATTGGTCCAGTTGTCTGCTCGTACGCCACATCATCCTGCCATGTGTCACTTCCAGGGGCTGCCACATCACATGTATGGTTGTACGACCTGTACAGTCAGCATGCCACGTGGCACTGTACGGACTCTACAGTCATCCCCTTTTTTTCCCTGTTTGGGTTTTCAAACAGAATGTGATATCTTTCGCATACGGAGCCCGTTTGACCAAGTAAATATATGGCTGGAATCAAGAAGACGAGACAGACACAATGGCGCTGGTTTCGTTGGATTCTAATCACTTTCATTTTTGAGCATTTTTAAGCCCTGTCAGGCTTCTGGATCCGATTTTGGATCACACCTCCCCACAAAAGGATATTTTGGTCCCCAAAAGGTTACTGACCAGTCAACAAGCTCGGGATAGGCCATCCGACTTGTCCTCTGTCTCTGAACTCTGTCCTGTGCACCTGTCTCATCAAGATCAACTGTAACACAATCATGACAATTGACAGTATATTGTTATCCATTTGAACATTGTTACATCTTACTGAAGCCACTATCATCCATGTAGAAAACATTACTAATGACAGTATCAAGAAGACGACTGAAAATGAGCTGATATACTTAAAATATCTGCACGACATGAGCTTATCTTGAAGCAACTTATGATTGATTTTCCATTCAATAATCATTTCTTGTTCTTGCTTAAGATCAATTACTTCATTTGAAACAATTATTGGTTTGTTGCTTTCTTGCAATGCCTTCTTTAATTGTTCCATTGTTTGAAGTGTTTTATTTTCCTTAACATGATGAGCATGAACCACATAATCTTGACCTGCTTTAGTGAATTGATATTGATTCTTTGTCCTGTAGAAGATTGCCTTACGATCATATAAGTATGGACTACCTAAGACCATTCCACATTCTCTTAATGACGCTACATCACATGTTACTTCATCCACATACTTAGATGAAATTGCAAATTTGATTATGCACTGCTTTGTTATGTGCATTTGATGATGATTGCTTATCCATTTAAGTGTGCAAGGCTTATGATGTAGTTGTGTTTTTAATCCCAATTGCTTAACCAATTCTTCTGAGATTAGATTAGATTGAGATCCACTGTCGATTAATGTGTCTATCTTAGTGTGTCGCATGATTACCCTTATATGAAACAAGTTTTTTCTACAATCAATGTCTTCACCAAATTTACCTATCATACCAACCAATGAGATCTTTGACTCATCACCTGAATCCAATCCCAAGTCTATGGGTTTTGTTGTCGTTGCTACGGTTTGTGTTCCCTTCTTTTCTTTGAACCACTTTGGCCTCTTCTCGGGATGCAACTGCCAACATCTGTCCTCATCATGTCCCTCTTTCTTGCAATGCTTGCAAGAGGGCATTCCTTCCTTCCTCGTCACTGCATTTGCATTCTTGCCATGCCTTTTCCTCTTGTCCTCTTTTCTTGAAGACAATGATTCCCCTAACACACCTGCTTTCCCTGCTTCAATATACGTAGCTTGAACAGAAACCTCATCAAGGTTAGTGGGTCCAAACATGAAAACAGTGTTTCTAATATGCGCAGGTAAACCTCCTATATACTTCATAAGAGTTTCTTGTGTTTGCAAAGGGATATCTAACATTAATGCCATTTTTTGAAATCCATCGGTGTATTCTTGCATTGTTTGTCCTTTTCTTAGTTTTAAAGATTTCCATTCAATTAGTGTTTTTTCTTTATAACCCAAAGGATAGAATTGTTTCCTAAGTGCAGAAATGAAACTCTTCCATGATGGAAATACATTACCCACATGTTGTGTTCCCTTTTGCAACTTGCTTTTCCACCAGATGAGAGATGTACCTGCAAGTCTCAAAGATGCCAACTTGATTTGTGTGGCCTCATCCTTGATCTGTTGCACACTATAGTATACCTCCATCTGCCTGATCCAATTGTCAAGTTTTTCTGCATTTACTTCACCATCATATATGGGCAACTCAAATTTGACATCAAGTTGTAACAATGGCATTTCACTTTTATGCTTATAAACATTTTTCTTTCCATTAGATTTTGAACTTGAACTTGAAGAAGAAGGAGAATAAGGAGGTGTTGATGGAGGTGAAGGAGGAATATGAGAATGGTCCTCTTCCTCTTCACTTTTTCCCTTTGAATATTCACCCAAAACTGGTCTCTTTCGTTCTAGGTAATCCTCGTACAAAACTTTCACCATCTCCGACATAGCAAGGAATGTTTTCCGGAATTCTTTCTCATCCTGAGAAATCCCTTCTTCCGATGCCATCTTCTCGCTGTGAGAAGCTCTCTTTCTTAATCCAATTAATGGATTCTCTACAACAAGCTCACCTTCACCACACTGTAGCTTTTCCCTGGTTAACGTGCAAAACTCAAATCCAAATGTCAACTAGCTCTGATACCACTTGATCCGTATGATCTTTTAATGACTATGGTTGAGTTTTAATTTTGCATGTGTTAATTAACCATTTGAGAAACTTAATGAAAGAATGAGGAAAGAAGAGGAATTATGACATCCATATACACATATGCAAATCTGAAATGAAATAATAGATAACAAACCATAACACGAGGATTGATAACGGAGTTCGGCACAACTTTGCCTACGTCTCTAGGCCTTTGTCTCTGTGGGGGAGGCTTCTTTATTTCTGTTCAAAAGCTCAAAAGTACATCTCAATAGTGCCAATTGGCTACAAGACTGATCTAGTCATGTTCTTCTAGATCTCTAGAACCCTGCAAAGAAAACGACATGCAAAACGGACGTTCGGAGCTCCCAGAAATGGCCCGCAAGTGTCTGCTCCTCAATAGCTTCCCTGCATAAAAATGGCTTTGGCTTTGCTTCCCTTAAGCATAAATTTTGTTTGAATGTCCTCCATGGCATCAAACAGGCCTGGTTTATATAGATCTGAAGTTGGTTATCCATCCCCAACTTCCTCCGAAAATTTGGGCTCCAAAAATGCCCAATATCTCCCAAAAATGGAGAAAATCCATTAAAACAGGCATAATAATCAAAAGGCCCCCTAGAGCTAGGCGCGCACCCCGTTGGCATGGTCACATGAGGCCATGTGGCTGAGTGCTAGTCCCTTGGGCTATGCGCTGGCCCTCTCCATACGCGTTGGCTCCTGATCTTCGGGCTCTGCATAGATCCTCGAGCTAACAAATATAACCAAGCCCCCAACCATTTGGCTATAGTCCTTGTCATATGGTGGATGTTACATATTGGTGTGATGTCCAAGGGATAAGCCCTATCCACTCCCACATATAGTTTAACCCCCACACTCCTGGTTCTGTGGTTGTGGTCGTATGTTCGTGCCAAGGGATGGGGCTAAGCCCCAGCCCTTTCCCCCGCCGAATAATACTTTGACCAAATTCAAATACATTTTATGCTGTATATTTAATAAGACCCACCATTGGAGCGACCGATTAGCTCGATCCTTCCAGTCCTTTTCCCGGAGGAGAGGTCAGGGGTTCGACCCCGGTAAACCCATAAAATTTTACATAAAACCACAAACCAACCATAGGGTGCCACATGGAAGCCCATGACTGGGCCACGTGGCACCTCAACAACCAATCACAAAGTGCCAAGTGTCAATCTCTAAATGGTCCATGTCACCTGCCACGTACCCTGTCTAGTCACTGCCCTGTCAGCTACTAACGTCATCTCGTGCCACGTGTCACCCTTACAGTGGTGACACGTGTCACCCATAGATTGGTCCAGCTGTCTGCCCGTACGCCACATCATCCTGCCATGTGTCGCTTCCAAGGGTTTCCACATCGCCTATACAGCCATACGGCCTGTACAGTTAGCATGCCATGTGGCACTGTATGGACTGTACGGACTGTACAGTCATCCCCTTGTTTTCCCTATTTGGGTTTTCGGACAAAATGCGATATCTTTCACATACGGAGCTCGTTTGATGAAGTAAATATATGGACAAAATCAGGAAGACGAGACGGACGCAATGGCGCTAGTTTCGTCAGATTCCGAGCACTTTCATTTTTGAGCATTTTTAAGCCCTGTCAAGCTTCTGGATCTGATTCTGGATCACTAGATGAGATTTGAGAGATCTGGGATATGGGTTTCTTCAACTAGAGTCAGAAAAGAGTGGGAAAATGATTGGGGTGGAACAAGAGAACTTAAAAGGGAATATATATCTAGAAATATGATTCAAAAAATCAATAATCTAAGGGGATCAATACATGGAGAAAAACTTCCCCAGTATGGTCACCGATTTGTTGTAGGTATTTTTCACCCTATAGGAGCTGAGATCCCTTAATTTCTACTAGCTCCTAATACAAGAATAGAGACATAAAATAAGGATGTTCCTAGATCTGATTTATACATGGAAACAACCAAAGAATATGAAAACCTATGAAATATCAAAGCAATCATGCATAGATTGACAACAGATCTAATAGTATATCATAACACATAATTATACTAATTCTCTACCAATGAATACATAAATGTATATGAAAAATTAGATAGAGGGAAACATCCAATATGTCTTCTATTAATCAAAGAAGCAATATTACAACTTACACATGTAGACTAAAGAGATGGCCTCCTTCCAAGTTTCTTTCCCAAGTCTTGCAACCAAATCACCAAAGTAACTTTTCTAGCTCTTTTCTCCTATTTTACCATGGGAAATGCCTTGGTTCTTATAGGGATTTACGGATAAGTCCATATCTTTATTAGGATAATATTATCAATCTCATAATGGAATCCTTCTTGAGGCTAAACCTTGAGAAATTAATGAGAGGTCTTATCCATCTAAACCAAATCCAAAAATAGGAGCTTCTAGACTTGGTCGCTCCCTAGACACATAGACAAAGCGATCGGTTGCTCCTTGGAAGGCTAAAATGAGCGACCAAACCTTTTGGTCACATCCTTAGTGAAGGAAAAGGGAGACCAGGTGGGAATTTGGATGGAAACTCAGGGAAGAAGTGGTAGGTTTTAAGCATTACAATAAGGGGTTTCTAGGGGATAATGAACTAGTGATTAGGTTATCTTTAGGTGATAATGACCTAGTGATTAGGTGGAAAATAATTCTATAACGCTTTTGAAGGGAAGTTTTGATTCATTATGAAATATAAGAGGCCCAAATAGTTGACACAAGCTAGGGAGTACATTGTTGATATTGAAGAGAATCTCCTTGATTAAAGGGTAGATCCTTTTCACTACCCTCATGCCAAAGCAGAAGAAAAGATTAAGGTTTCCAAAAATAGTGATCCTGATCTAATTTCCCTCTTAGGTCAGAAAATAGATTAGATGAATACTTAGTTTACCCAGGTGCAGAATCAAATTATGGGTCATTTGACACTAGCAAATTTGGGTCATTTTGGGACAGATATTTTGACGCTCTTGCGATGTTATGTCGTGGATATTACGACGAGTATTGAGTGTCTCAAACATCATATCATGGAACGTGGAAATTTAGATGAAATTGAATTAACGTCGCAAGAGAAACGACCATAGGGAACTTCTCACAATTGCGACAAAAAAGAAATATCGTCACCAATACGACAATATAGGCAAACGAAGTGAAACCAACAGTTCATCGCAATTGAGATGACAATTTCTGTGGTCTATATAGAAAATTCGTTGCAAGATTTTTTATCGTCGTCGAAATTGCGACAACAACTTTTCTTGGTTTATACAGAAAATTTGTTGCAGGATTTTTATTATCGTCGAAATTGCGACGACAACTTGTCTTGGTTTATATACCAAATTCGTCACAGGATTATTACTATCGTCAAAATTGTGATGACAATTTTTCTTGATTTATATAGCAAATTTGTCATAGGAATTTTTGTTGTCGTTGAAATTGCAACGATAAATTGTCTTGGTTTATATAGAAAATTCGTCGCAGGATTATTACTGTTGTCGAAATTGCGACGACAACTTGTCTTGATTTATATAACAAATTTGTCGCAGGAATTTTTATTGTTGTCGAAATTGCGACGACAATTTGTCTTTGTTTATATAGCAAATTCGTCGTAGGATTATTATTGTCATCGAAATTGCAACGACAACTTGTCTTCATTTATATAGAAAATCTGTTGCAGGATTTTTGTTGTGCATCAAAATTGTGATGACAAATATTTATTTAAAAAAAAAATTATCTTTGGGTGAAATAAATAAATTTTTATTTTAGAGCAATCTTGTGGGAATTAATGCTAACTTGAAAGTTAGCATTAATCCATGTTAATCCATGTTAATTAAAACTTTGCTTAAGGTGTTTGGTTTCCATGCCATAATAATACAACCATGAAAAATCGATTACTATAAGTCCCTGGTACCCAAAGGGAAGGGACTATTAAAATAAAACAAGCCTTGGAGAATGCAAATCAAAACTAAGGGGATATTATAGCTATAGGTAAGCATGAATGTATGAATTCTTAAAAATAATTATGTTTCAAGGAACACAGTTCTAACACAATAGATTGTGTACATGATTTACTACAAAAGGTTTTCATAATTGTAGGAGGGAATTGAACACTATTTTTAGTATGTTCCTAAACATTAATACAAAGCAATTGCATCCTTTATTGTTTTTCTCATTTTTTGGTATTCAAAATCTATGGGAAAATTATATTTTCTCATTTTTTGGTATTTAAAATCTATGGGAAAATTATATTGACACTAGTAACAACATTTGGTAAGCTAATTGTATTCTCTCAATATTGAAGGTATATATTCTATTTATGTATATATATGTGCATAAGTGTATTTATTACTAACATAATGTTTTACAAGACAATTCATGAATGCTACATTAACATGCATTTTCTATAAGATCCTAAAATATTCATGCTCAAGTACCAAAGGGAAATAAATGTAATGAATGTTCACTAAACTACTTCTCTCAACAAAGAACTATGATAGTCCTCCAAAGAAATCATATTTTCATATGCATTCAATATGTTGATTAAGTTGATTCCATAAAATTGGTAGCAAGTAGCATTAACATGGAGCTTTCCTATTTCTCATTGCATTGACTACACTTTAGGGCATTAGCTTGGTGGTAGCTTGGACATAACCATGAGGTTTTTGGTTTCTTGTTTATCATTTCTTTGTTCAAGAGTTTATCATGTAATTACAATAATGATCTAGGGAAACCACCATTCTAGAATAAAAACCACAATTAACAAGTTATGTTAGCTATAAGTAACCATGAATGTATGTGTGGAAAAGAGTAATGATATCATTGAGTGGAACATGGTTTTGGAACAACATATTTTGTACAATATTTGTTACATAAGGCTTTCATAATTTTAGGTGGCAATTGCATATTATCATTACCATATTAATAACTATCAATAGAAAACAATGACATTATTTATATACGTATCCCTCTTTCGATACTAAAAGTTTATCTATGACAAATATCTCTTTAAATTAGCTCTAACATTTCATAATCTAATTGTACACCTACTATAATGAAGCTATATATTTTGTTTATGTATAGTTGTATTCTAACAAGTTTATTTATGAGAATATCCAACCATGTTAAAATAACATGGGTTTTCTACAAGAGCTTTACATCTTCACTTTTAAGTACAAGGAAATAACTATATGGTGATCTAATAAAATACTTATATCACACAAATAAAAAGAAGTATGGTGTTTTTTTCAAAGTAGACATACATTTTTTTTCTTTTTTTTTTAACTTTTATAGACATAAACCAATATGCTTCTAGCTATATAAGATCTCATACCAAAGAAAACCTATAAGTAAAAGGAAATAACTATAAAATCCATTCACTAAACTACTTCTCTCACAAAAATAAAAAGAACCACTTTATTTTGTCAAAGTAGACTAGATATGGGATTTAATTTGTATAGAGATAAATCCATACACATATGGGCACATAGGATTTGATACCAATGAAAATATATAAACAAAAGGCTTAACTATAAATATGAATGACTCAACTACAATTTTGACATAATTCAAAACAATTATGGTATTTCTTCAAAATAGTAATATAGGTTCAATGTAGAATAAAGTGAACTTTTTTCAATACAAACATGTCATGGTCGCCAAATTCCCAATGCAAATAGAAACAAGGGGGAAAACACCATGAATAAAAATGGTTATTGGGATAGACATCATTGGGATCAAATTCTATACGAGTCCATGAAATTCAACTAACTCTATAAGAAGGTCAACATGAATATCCACTAGGTTTGATAGGAATCTTTGTAATTTTTCTAAGTCTAAGTTCTATAAATATTGTAGAAGCATAGGAAAATCTAGTTAACACTAGGCACCTCGAAAAATAGCAACTATGTCTTAAGAAAAATAAAGGGAACTAGTAAGGTTGAATCAAAGTTCATGATAAATGTATATCATAATACCATGTGTATTGATTCTATAAGGACCATCCACTAAATTGATTCTCTTCCATAGGTAAAAGTAGCTATGGATGTTCCATCAAAGAAAAATTAGGAAATAGGCATTCTCATTATCAATTTAGAAAACTATATAAMAAGTTCAACAAAGTCATAGGGGTTTTGTTATAGGCATTCTCATTATCAATTTAGAAAACTATCTAACAAGTTCAACAAAGTCATAGGGGTCGTGTTAGCTTTCGAGGTTACTCTGAAAGTGTTTACACCATGTTTGGGGGTGCTTCATGAGGTTTCGGGTACATGGTTGATGATTATCCCTTGGATGGTTTGATATGGATTTACACATTGGAGGTGGTTTACTTAGTGGTTGATTAACCTTAGTTGAATGCTTGCATTACATTCCTCCTTGGAGTGTTGGAGACAATTAGATAAATTGGGACATTATTTATGTTGGCCAAATTTATATTGGTTTCTTTCTTGGGAGGATGCCCTACATTGGAAACGAAGCATTGACATTATAGAGGAGGGAATTGAGCCCTAGACAACATAGGCTAGCTTGTATTATTTCATGGAGGCATGTATTTGACTTGGGGATGCCTTGGTTGCGATTGTTTTCATGTAACTGGAGTGGAACTAATGAAGCATGTGGCCTAATAAGTGGATTGGAACCAATGGAGCATGTAGCTTAGGAGGAATGATGGAGTCCTTGGATGCTTGATAACCATTGCATAAGCCCATACCTATTCAATTATTTCTCCATCAAAATCAACCCACAAAAATTTGGAATTGCTTCTTCATACTCCAGAGATCATCATGGGGAAATGCAAGGAGGGAAAAAAGGCCCACCATTGGTATGTGAGTAAATTGGTAAAAAATCTAGGGTGGCTAGGATGGGAAGGGGAGGGGGTGTCATCATGGACCCTAGAGGAAAAATTGAAACTTCTTTTGCATGGGGACTTGGTTTTTTTTCCAACAACCAAGCAAAATCTTATGCACTTTGGAAAGGATTGAAAATTTCTAAAGGTTCATGTGCTCAATCGTTGATTGTAGTGAGAGATTCAAATACAATCATTAACCATATGGAATTCATTGTGCGCTAAAATAGTCTCATTCAACTTCAAGGTTGTTTTCTTGTTGAGATGACAAAACAAGAATTATTTGGTCTAGAGGCAAGCAAATACCAGATGGTAGAGTATACAATATATATTTATGGAAGGAAACTAAGTGAACAAGACCAATTTTCAAGATGGTTTGTTAGCAATGAAATATGCAAGTTATGTTTTATTTGTTTCAATATTTTAAATTCACCTAGTTATTTATAGACCTAAAGTGTTATTAAATCTCCATAAATAAATGTGGGTCTATTCCAAAGGTCATGCAATCTACAAAACATAAAGTATCGAATCCATATGTATGTTGAAAATTAAAATTTTATTAAATTCAATTAAGAGACATGTCAATCCCATGGAGAAAACCATGCCAAATCCTAAAACATGATATGTGAAGGATGATCAACTCAACTAGCACAAAATTTATATGAAATCCATTTAAACTTCACTTCAAATCTAGAAGTCAACACTTAGATATATTTTGATGAAAAAGAGAATGACATATATTTTTAATTTATATGTGCAAGAATGTCATGTGCCATCTCCTGAAGGTATCACCTGTCTCCTTAACTCTAAATTGTTGACATCATCAATGATATGTGGAAGCCTATGATTGGTCCATGCCTCAACAAGATGACTTGATAACATCACCATGATGACGTGGATATATATGAACCTGTTGTGAATTACTCTCTAATAATTGCATGTTTCTAACTAATTTATACAATGTTGATGTCACTATACTATATGGTAGGATATACTAATCCTACCATGAGTTATATAATTTCAAGAGAAGAGATGCTCTCATGAGGTGTATTATGAAAAAATACCCTTTTACTACAGCTATTGTCATGTTGTTCATCACACTTTATGTGATTTCCATAGAATGGCCATCACATACAATAAGAGGAGGTTTATTTGGAGATCTATTGGTTCCATTATATTTGAGAATGGATTTTAGTGGGTGTAATGTGCATATGAATCTATGTCTAGGCCTAGAGGGTAACTTCCTTCTAACACTATTATTATGGTTTGATCTCATGGGTGAGTTACAAGTTTGTTTATTAATGGTAAATGGATTGAATTGATCTAGTGTGCTTGTAAGATCTCATTCTAATAATATTTATATGAATGATAAGTATGCAGTTGGGATTTTGAAGGGTAAGTATGCAGGTGGAACTCACATTTTTCATGCCATTTGATTTATCAATATTGTTGTCAATGTTGATTGAATAAATCACTAAATCCATCCAACATTATACATCACCAAGTCCTATGAATAGGTGTTTATGAACATTGAACATTGGAAAACAAAAATGTTAAGGGGGAACATAATATGCCACATCATCTTACAGTAAAAAATCTCTAATTTTTTTTTATTAAATGAGTAATAGTTGTTTACACCATTATCAGTCCTTGGATTTTGAATTTAAGTATACAAGGAAATGAAGGAAAATTTCATGACACAAGAGAATAAAATGACTTATACCTTTTCAGAAATGTGTTTTGGATTGTGGAGGTGACCACCCTTCAAACCTGCATTTTTCAAAGACATTAAAAGGTTAAATGACTGAATAATAGCTAAACATCTATGAGGAAATAATCATGTACAAGTGCAAAGGAATGCTACTAGGTGGGCTTGAAACAAGAGAAGTATTATCTCACACATACACAATACATAAGATAAGATGCCATGTAAAACTCAAGTGCACCACTATCTAAGGGAGTTTTAGCCTTTGGAATACATTGTGCAAGAATATTAGATATTAAGTCTACCTAATAAAATATCATGCCATGCTTGAGCACCCCATGCATAATCAAAATCCATCTTAACCATATGTATCCAGTGCCTTGTCTACCATACAAGAGGTTCAAGAAAATTGCTAAGGCTTGAAGTTCCATTTGCAATTTTTTTATTAAGTGTACCTTAATTGTGGTAGTTTGGAATGACTTAACTAAAAGCCACCATGCCTTCACAATGTTATAAACATCATGCATTTTGCTAAAATTTTGCAACCATCAAAGGCTTACTGACATTGTGGGAGGTGAGAACTCATACATCCTTTGAAGAGTATCAACGCCATATTGCTCGATTATGTCATCGCTCTATGATTTCAATGTTCAACTTGTTACATCTGCATTCTTAATCAAGGTATTTAGTATGTTTATGCATGGAAACAATTCCTCTTTGTATCCCACCTTGTGGAATCACAAGACCTTAACATTGAAATCCTTGGGTTCCTGTCCTTGGCTTATTTTTCTGCTCGTAATTATTTGTGGAAGGTTCAACATCATTGTACATATCATAGAGGAATGAATAAGTAGGCTTTGAGGAAATGTTGCATAACAATACCATGTCCATGACACAATGAAAAGACACAATGAAAAGAATGGTAATGCTCTTTGTCATGTGAGACATAATGAAAAGAAGGGTAATGCTCTATAAAAATATTATAAAATGATTGACATAGCCATTTCCAACCCCTCATGTTTAATCCTTAAAACTTATTATTGCATCTTCCCAAAAATTTCTTTTTGCATGTTGCACCAAGTTTAAAGTTTGCACACTGCTCGGAAAAAAGATGCTTGCTACATGTCACATGTCACAAGACTTTCAAAGTTGCATATATCATGTCACAAGATTTTGGAAGTTGCATATTGCATATTCAAGTTCTATTTGTTTCCTAGACTCCATATCCCAAGCACAAGGCACCAGGTCTTTCTTTCTTTCTCATGTCTTGAATCAAGGAGTATTGAATCAATATATACCAAGTCTTATAACAAAATATGGAATTATCATTAAGTGTATAAAAAAATTACATTCACAGATATATCCAAGCCATAGAAATAGCCTTGTGTATATTATCAGATGAAAAAGTACCCATAATGTCAATGCATTATAAGAATCATTACATGTTCAGCTATATAATGTACATATAACTGTCTTATAAAAGTATTACATAACATCATGAATTTTTTTTAGTCTTCTTTTACGCTTTCCAGTTCTTAAGCAATTCATCCATCTCGATGTCTTTGTTTACTGGGTGCTCTTCAGTAGTTGATGTTGTTTCATTCCTTTCACGCTGAGTATGTCTGGTCTCGTACACATGGCCTAGACGCTGATGTGAGGGGCCATCACCTAAAAAATTAAAAAATATTAAATTTATATGGCCAATTTTTAAATATCATTGAAGTAGTTCATTAATATTAAAAAAAGCCTCTACAATGTAATTATTTACCTGGTCCTCTAGTCGACACCGTTGGAATGGATATCATCCTATTCACCTAATCTTCAGGTTGAGGAGGATCATCTATGACATTCTCTTCCATTGAAATGTCAAAATTTATAAGTACAAAATTATTAAGTATATGATTAATATATACACATTTTACCATCATGGGCCTCAGTCACAGGAACATCTTGGGGCTGCACCTCAATGGGATGGGGTTGTTGAGGAGAACCATGATCTTTTGGCTGCATTGCACTATCAACGCTCTATTGTCCAGTAGTAACGGTTTCATTGGTAGTGTTTCTCCCTTGATTAAAACAAAGTAAGACATTAAATTATGGAAGAAATCAAACATTTACGTATTTTATAAGTAACGAAAGGTTAATTTGGAATTATTTTTATTTACCTTATCCCAAAAATTGGATCTTGGGGTCTGCCCAATGCATTTCCTATGATCAACCACGGCTTTATAACCGTACTTGTAACCAAGTTGGAGGTCTTCCTCCGTGGTTTCAATTCCGAAATCGTCGCCCTGCATTGCATAAGGGTATGTTTTTTTAATGTTTTTGGATGTAATTACCTTAAAGTTGTAAGGTGATACAAATAATATTCTTAAGATGTTTGGGTACTTACAATTCATGACTGTAACCTCGAGTAGCCACCTTGGCCTAGCTTGTGTTGGCCATGTTTTCCAATCCTTTCTTTAGTTTCCTTCGAAGTGTCGGGCAACCTATCATCAAAATTTTCAAGTATGTTATATATAACCACACTTTTATTTAGATCTAAAGAAAAATAAATTTGGTATTGAATTCAAAAAATTGTAATTTACCTTGGTGTACCAATTATTTGTTCTCCTGATTTTTTAAAAATATTCTCTTTTGCATCATCAATGATTGCCTTCTATTCCCTCTCTGGAATTGAGGGAGGATGCTCATACCTAGGATTTCCTGCCAATCTTCATCTATAAACATCCCGTGTATATTTTAAATATTCACTCGCTGCAGATGTGACCGCTTTTTTATTGAACGTGTCTACACCAAAGAGGCCTTCAAGATAATACATAAGTTCCTTTTTGAGGTTGGAATTCTAGCAATTCCACCTCATGCATAAGGTTGCCCCAAAAATAGACAAGGTCTTGCTCTCTAGGTTCCTATAAAAAAGGTTGTTTCCTACACACAAAAAGATATGATCATTAATTTAAAATTAATAATCTAGATGATTTATGTATGAGGACAACATTAAATGATTAAAATATGAATTAAAACTACATGGGAGTCTTGATTGTTTTAATGGAAGTCCATTATCATCAACCAAAAATGTGCACAGAAGGGTCCCCATGCTTGTCATACATCTAGCTCCACGAAATGCAGCCATCTCAACCACATCACTATGATCTTCATCTTTGTCACCATCTCTAGACTCAGATCGAGGTGTGGATTCCTGACGGTGCATCTCATGGCTCCTATCTAAATTAGGTGTGGAATATGGAGAAGTAAATAGTTCTCTAGCAGTTGTATGACTGCCCACATCAAGACTCTGTAGCATCCCTGTAGTGCCACTACTACCAACACCGGGCTGAACAGGCTCCAAAAATTCCTTTATAAAAAGGAAAATGTTTTTTCGTGAGATAATGTAAAAGTTAAAGAACAAAGTATCATAATTGAACATATGAGTGCATTTAAAAAAAACACTTTAAATTATGGTTATTACCTTATATGTGTTAAGTTGTGACATAAGGAGCTTGATCTGTTCTTTAACATCAAGAGTTTGTTATGGACGATCTAACAAGCTAACAAGTTCCTTGTTAGCTTTAATGATCTTTTTTTTTTAATAAGAGCATCGGATCAATGCATGAATAAAACCCCTCCTCATCGACGGAATCATGATCCACATGGCCTATGGACTACATATAATTTTAGCAAAAACAATGTTATTTCAATAAAATTATATAAGCAAATAATAAAAACAACGTAAAATGAAAGTGGAAATTGATAATAATTTACATGTTCTGCGGCTGGCCCTTTTCCACAATCATCCTGCCACATTGTAATATAATTAGAACCCCCAAATATTTAAAAAATTGTTAATGATAACAAAAAAACAATGTTAAAGATAATATTTACAACAATATTAAAGATAATAAAAAAATTTAATGCAATAAGTAGAGGTTTCTTAAAGAGGTGTTGCATAAGAACCTGTACACTATTAGTCAATGTTACTATTCAATTCAAATGGTAATCCACTAATAACTCTTCCCTGGGAGCTATCTTTTTTATTGCGCACAAGACTACGCGATTCTATTCACATCCCTCATATATGGAATTCGGTTGTTTGTTTGTTGTCCCGAGTCATGTGTTGTTTATAAACCCTGCGATATTGCCAGAAGCTTTAGGCCTTCCATCAATATAGATAGTCGCTCCCTTATTTTTATCCTTGTTTATTAGTTATATATAATTTGCGGTGAGTGCATATCTCTGTATACTTCACATGTACCGGACCAACTGCATCCAATCATTATAATTGTAACACGGTCCGACATAGTCCATCAATTCAATTACTGTATTGTATTTTACAATTATTCCATCCATGGAAAATAGCCCCAAGCCATGCAGGGAGGATGGTGCAATGTGATATGTCCTATTGTTGACAACGAAGTGAACATCTATAGGAGGTAGTTCCTTAGGTACCCATTGTTTCACCAGATGATTATACCTGAGTGGAACATCTATGTCTCCTATGCTCTCGTCATCATAAGAGAATGATCCTCCTTTGACAAGAAAAAATCTCATGCGTCTACAAAATTTTATTCTGACTTTTTCATCTATGGTCCTTGTTTTCTTATCATATCTACTAGATGCAGTTGCATTTCTAGCCTCTATTTGTCCTAATCTTTCCTCACTCAATGAAGAAATATATGACAGGTACCTGTTTGGTTGTACCTTCAGTTGCATGTGCATGTGTTGTTAGTTAGTGTTCCATCATCATATTCAGAGTTCTAAATAAAAAAATTATATCTTTAGTTTTGGATGCACAATTAGACTAGGGTGCAATTACCAATATTAGTGGTCAACCACCTAATTTAATGTGATATCCCTCTTGATTTTGGACATATTAATGTGATAACACTAAGGACATGATAAATTTATCATATGGATCTAAGAAAAATATAGTAGTAAGGTTGTTGTTTGTTGGATTTGTGCAAATTAGAATTATTATAAGAAATGTCCATTGAAGATGAGGGTCAATGCAATGGAGTAAGAATTCCAACCATTAGTTGGTGTGTTGCAAATCTTGGGTGGTTTAGTTGGCAATATGTTTAAGGAAATCCAAGAGTAGAACTATACAAATATTACTTTTGTTTGATACAAGAGTAGAACTATACAAATATTAGTTTTGTTCAAGCCAAGATTAGAACTATACAAATACTAGTTTTGTTCAATCCAAGTTGAAGAATAAGTTAGTTATGGCAATAAGAATAAGATAAGAATAACATTCTCCATTGAACTTGTGTAAACCATTCCATTTGGTGTTTGTTTCACTAAGTGTAAAGAACAATGTTGGAGAATTATAAGATGTAAGTTAGGTATGAGCTATTTGTTACCTCTTTATTACCTTTTATTTTAATTGTATCCATATTTTGTATTGATCAAATGAGGAATTAACCTGAAATTGATGCCATTAGACACAAACTCAATCCTAAGGCCAACTAAGGAGAAAAAAAAACACACGCTAATTAATCTAGGAGTCAAGCATGCAAACAAACCTTATCACAAAGAAGCGCTAGTTGGTGATGGAATCCAACATCGCAGAATCGATGCGCGAAGGGGTTGAGTTTCAGCGGGTGGGAAAGTTACGTTGAAAACCTACTTAATGAACTAATGCCTTGGTGAAAGTTACCTCATCAAGCAGTGGGAAACCCTCCAAGGATTCCAAGTGAGTCTAGCCAATGTTGATCCTAGGTACAACACCACATTCCCTGTGCTGTCACCTTGTGTAGGAAGTCTAAAATATTATGGCCTCTATGGTACCACCTACTATACCAAAGAAGAGGGGGGACAATCGAAAATCGACACCAAGACCAACAAAGAAGGGTTGATTACTCTGATGGCCCTAATGCAACCTCGTGATTGACCCTTGTGTTAGAAGGGCTTCTCAAATTTAGTGATATAGCAAATGGATTTCACTCCCTAACTCAAGGATTTATATTTGTTTAGCATCTTTGGAAAGTTATTCTTACAATCCTATTCCAAATCTCTACACCTAAGCTAATATGGTTTTGAAGATCCCTAGAAAGGTTGCTAGATAAATTTTAATTAGCTCTTGATTTTAGGTTGTTGTTACTCAAAGGAGTGGTCGTGAAACTGATGGCATTTTGACTTGACTCTTTAAATCATTCAAGAGGAAAATGAAATGCAAGAAATTCAACTTCGATGAAAACTAGCTATGGGAAGGAGCAAGAGGTTTCCAATTCTGTATTTTTTCTCATATGGAATCCTTACTAATCTCAAGCGTATGAAAAGGCTTCATGAATATTGTAAAGACATTGTGATAAAAAAAAATTGTACATGTAGCAAAGTGTTGAAGAATCAACATTCAATACTGAACACATTTCCTTGAAGAATACTTCATATAATGTAAATATTTTTCTGAATTGACGTTGAAGGTTGATAGGATTAATGGCATCATTATGATTTTCTTTAGTGTGTATATTTTGAAGGACTATTTGATGAAGATAAAGAAAGACAACTATTTATGATACCCCCTTCTTTGTCTGGCTTGGCCATGTCTAGCTTGGTCGTGACCATAAAATTAGATTATTATTATTATTAATATATATATATGACCCCTTTTCAAGCATATCAAAAAATATTAAAATTTGTTGAATCCCCTCTTTCTGCATCATATACTGTCATATTGTAATGTTTATGTATGGATAAAGAGGCTTTCGTAGCCAAAGGGATTAATCATGGAGTCCATGTGTATTCTTTGTAAGGATTACATATAGGTGAATATCATCACAGAGGAAGCTGCTAGACAAGTGAAACTCACATAGGGTTTTCACTTTACCACTCTAATTGGTTTCATTGTTGGTCAAAGGGGGTGGTAAATCCCCCCACCAAAGTATAATTATATCCAAAGCATGTGGTATGTCTATCCCTTTGAAAAAGTGGGGCCATCATGGCCATGTAAGTGAGTTGGACAATTCCACCTCAATTTTGAGAGTCTATATTAAGTAATAAACAAACTTTACTAATTTCATTATAACTAAAACCTCTTACAAATGGACATGGATCATTAACAAAAAGACTAAAGGGAGGTAGTTGGCAAGGTGTTGATTACCCCTTATTTTGTATAGAGGTACTACTAGTGAATTTCTTCACTACCCCTTGTGATTTTTATGAGCCTTGGATAGTTGGGGCACTTATTTGGTTTCATGGATTATGACAAGCTAGAGGGTTTTAAGACTGCATGTTGATGGAACATATGATGTTTTATGGTTCCTCTTGAGCATTTGGCTTCATTCTGATTTTTGGGCATCTTTATAGTTCCCAAGGCAATTCACATTTCATAAGGCATTATCATGTATCCCAAGGCAGTCTAAGGTTGGTCCAAATAGTTTAGAGTTGTTCTTCATGTACCAAGACTTCTCATTCCATTTCATGTCCTAGATTTTGAATCACTCATTTAGAGATTTGTGTCAAACGACTTCATGGGACATTCACCTTGGAGGTTGCATTGTGGAACTATTTGTCACATGTGGACTTATCTAATTCTACCATGACTTGAGGAGAAAGTTGGAATGATTTGAGGAGGGTTGTTACACCTTGAAAACCTCATCCATGACACTTTTGGAGCTGATTTGAAAGGTTCATCCACTCTTGAGGGGTCTTATTGATGATTTATGGAGATTTTTCACCTTGGAGATCTATGTGTCCACCTAGGAAGATACCTAAAAGACTTCACTTGCATACTTTGAGGAGTTTGTTGAGGATCTACCCCTTTAGAGGCCTTTGGATGCTAGACATTACACCTTGGATTCACCTTCTTCCTTCATTAAGGGAGACGTTACACTCTCTCGGGGCCTTTTCACTTGGATCTTTGTACATGTGGTTTGACCACCTCATTTTTATTGTATTTTTTGACTAGGTAGTTGGAGGAAGTAATATTTTATCCCTCCCTCGGCTAGTTATAAGGATCTCACATGAGACATTTCTATAGGCTATATATAAGGATCTCACATGAGACATTGCTATTTTATTGTAAATGAAGTTGAGAGAGTCTTCCAGTTGCTATTTGAGAGAGTCTTCCAACAATTTTAAGAGGGGAAAGCAAGGATTTTCATCACTATAAAAGAATATTTTGTGGAGTGGGGGTTGATTTCCATTTATGGTTTTCAGATTCCTAGGTATTTCTTAAATTTCCAACATGTAATTAGTTCATGTTTATAGGATCTATGAAAGAGTTTGTTGTGTGCATAGTGTGTCTTTTGTTGCTGATTTTTCCCTAGAGATTGAACGATTTTCTAGGTCCAATTATTTTTACAAGCATTCTTTAGCATTGATTTGATTTTGTTTTTTTTCCCCAGGTTTGATAAATCACCCCACCGACATTCCAAAGGCCTTGGATTCATTTCGTCAATATGCCAAACCTCACAAGGGGTCAAATCGCCTAAGGCTGAATTGGGAGCTTTGTGGGAAGGAGATGAATGGATGGATTAGCCATTTGAAATACCACCTTGAATAATTCCACATCCATGAGTTTGTAGTCTGTAGACAATCATCAACCCCATAAATCCAATGAAAAGCTCCTCAAAATATTAATGAAATGAACAAGAAGGAGGACAAAGAAGCTATGCAAATTAAACTTGATGCTGGATGAATAGCATGAAACACAAGAAACGATGAACTGGACATCACTATATAAGGATATCACATGAGACATTGCTATTTTAAAATTGTTGGATAACACTTAGGGTACTCACCATGATTGCTTCCCTCGAGTGTTCCCTCGTGTGCTCCTGCTCTCCTCGCATACTAACCTTTCTCCTCTCCTCGCATACTACCCTTTCTCCTCTCCTCACATACTAACCTTTCTCCTCACAGAGGTTGCATGCACACTCTATTCACGTGGGGTATGGATCAATGCACAATATAGGATGTGGTCGGGGTATGGATCGGGGATATGCATACACAAATGGGCGGGATTCGTTTTTGTTAAAAGGGTTTTGGTTTTGTTTTGTTTTTTATTTCTTAATTTATATATTTATAAATTATAAATTATATATATATATATATAATATCTAATTTATATATCATAACATATGGGTGTGGGTTTTGTTATAAGGGAGCATGTTTTGTTTTTTATTTTATTTTTTAATTTATATATATATATATATATATATATATATTATAGTGGGTCTAATGGTTAATAACATGTGTTTTCTCCTAAGAGGTCACAAGTTCAAATATAGAGGGGGGTAGGGTATGTATACCTTCGACATAGACTTTACGAGTCAAATCACTGGGCAGAGGGAATCCCTTGTCCCACAAACAAGGGGGTATCATACAACAATTTGGTGTTTATATTGTTATTAGAGCTAAATTTAAACAGAGATTTCATTTATCTTGTTGATATTGACATCCTTTTGTATGAGATGGTCAATGACAATGGTTAGTGCGACCTAGAAGGTAGATTGAAAACATTATGGGTTAACACCCAAATTTCTGTTGTTACCACTTATTAGTAATAGGTTTGTGTGAAAAGTGACCAAACACTCTTATAATAATAAGAGAAGGTTAGTGATTGCTAAGTTGCTGCATGGAGGAGCCATCCGTCTATCTCACTAGGAGTCGTCTGTCAATCTGCTGCGTGGAGAAGCCGTCCGTCAAACTCTGATTTGTTGTGCATGGAGGAGGTCTCATCTTCAAGTTGTTGAAGAGTTTTGAAAGGGGTGCATTGCATTGAAGGATCGTTGTTACTGTTAAGATGCTGAATAATTTGATGTTCGCCAGAATTGCACGAGAGAGCAAGTCGCCTCTGCGGATTTGATTATTGAATCGTTGCCACTGTTCGTAAGGAATTTCTTGCAAATTGTCACATATTTTGACTGCCAGAGCTTAAGGGAGGGCGCATATCGTTGTTGTTACCGCCAATAGACCCTAAAAACTGTTGTCAAGAATCATTCATTGTCTTCTATGGTGGTCATGTTCTAGCCAGATCATAGAGGATTTGTTGTACCACATCACAGGAGATTCACTGTCAGGAAAGAGGAATAGGAGCTAGTCATGATCTATTGTGGTCTAAAATTTATCCATCAATTGGTTTTGTTATCACTCCAGGAGTCTTTCTAGGTTGTGATTGAAAGAGCCTGGTAAATTAATCAAGAACGTAATCAATAAATTAAGAACTCATATAAACTGTAAGTCTTAATTCCAACCCGTTAACTTTATTACACCCATCACCCCTAACACTTAACATTTATAACCTAGAATTAATATAAACCTTAACCATTGAGAATTATGACCTCTAAATCCCCTATAACTTAACTAGATGTATAACCTTAATTTTCAATGTTATCACCTTAATTTGTCCTACAAATAACTCATATAAACTATAACTCTTAATTCCTAACACCAGTAAATTATAAGCTCTAACCCTTCACCAATATAATGCCTTAACCTTAACACATATTCATTATAACCCCTAAAAAATAACCATACAAAGCTGTTATAACCCTAAATTGCACCACACATGCTTACCTGGCACCAGGCCAACTCATTGCCCTTCATTGCCAAAACATCTGCTGAACAACCTCTTCAAAAATCCTCTTAGGTAAAGGAAAACGTGCCCTAACCCACTACTGCACACGTTTGAATGCTAGGAGGCCTTCTACAGCCTGCGTTTACCTAACAAAGCACAAAAACAGGAAATTTGCCGACGGGACAAAAAGCTATGGGTCAGTTAACTGAAACTCCCAGCCATGCATGGCCGAGAGTTCGTCCAAAACCCTAGATCCTTCTAGCCTATAAAATAAGGGGTAGGGGTACTATTTGGAGGAGGAAAATTATAGTGAAGAAACTCTACCCATTTGCCAAATCAATTTGTCCCAACCCTTTAGCCTTTCCTCAAGCCTAAGGAGAATTCACACAAAGCAGTTGGAGGACAAAAGAAGAGGAGGAGCCTAGGATCAGGATCAAGGAGCGGTGGCCGGTCTCTATTATTATTGTAAGTTGATTCATATTGAGATTAATAAAAGAATACTTTTCCCGTCCCAATGCATGAGTTATATGTGATTTGCGTAATTTATGCTTAATTTCTAACCTTCAAGTAGAAAAATAGCATGCATGTGTAGTGTTTTGTCTTGATTGCAGGATTAACTTTGGAAGGAGTAGCGCAAGTAAGCGGGCAAAACGCAATGGAGGATCTACACCAAACATCAGTAAAAAGGTTAGTAGTTCCTTTCCATGTATGTGTCTTGAAAGAGGGGTTTAAGTTTTGGGGTGTTAGGTTAAAAGGTTAGTTCTTAAAGGTCAAAATCTGCATGCAAGTCTAGCCCTAGCTTGTTAGTCCGTAGGGTATTATTTCCCAACAACAGAATTGGTGACTCCACTGGGGAGATATACTCTTTAGGGTTTCCGGGTTTGGTTGAGTCTTTGGGTAGTTTAAGAGATTAGATTTTCTGTTTAAGAGATATACGACGATTTTCGAGACACACAGAGGTACCTGCGGCCTCCAGAAGGCCTGCACGTGGGTGCCCGCGCCCTAACCTTCTATAGCCCGTGTTTGAACACTTGATGTAAGGGTTTTAGTAGCGTGTAGGAGTCATAAAGCTTGAGAGGCAGTCCTCCTCTTCTCTGTTAGAATTTTACATTCTCAGGAGGATTTCTGGATCCTGTCTGAGTCTTGCTGGTTCACAGTGTTGTCTCAGTTTGCTTTATTGCGTTTTGTTATTTCTTGCGATTATTTTTCTTTTCTATTAAGAAGAAGCATCCAAGCCTTCAAGAGACCCTGGTTGTCAATACAAAAGGCCTTTTCCAGGTCTAGGCTGCCCGTGTTTAGTTTTGTCTTAGAGTGTATACATGCATGCGGCCTGTGCAAGTGCAGCTCGCGGGTACCCGCACTCTGTTGTAGATCAGCACGCATTTGCATGCATGTTGTTTCAGTGACAGTCGCGGGCTTGTCAAGGTGCTTTTCAATCAGGGTGGGGCAGTCATCCCCTCCTGTGGTGATAAGTGTTCCTCTCAGGTGTTTGAGTCTAGGGTTGCACAGTCAGTAGGTTAGGGCCTCTTACCCTTAGCCTGTTTTTTCTTAGTTGAT
>JASDQU010103151.1:219674-239761 GCA_032191745.1 Picea mariana
TTCTGCATCAATAGCTAGGAAGAAGTCTTTTGTTCATAAGTTTTTGCAGTGCATCTAGAGTATAAGTAGCTCGTAGTCGAGCAAAATTCCTTTATGTTTGTTTCATGAAATCTTAGAAAAATTGAAAAGAAAAGAAATCTTTCTTGTGTGAAAAGTTGTTGATTTTTTCATTTAGTAAAAGCATTTTGTTTCCAACATTTTTCATTTGTTTTTGCTTTGAGTCTTTACACATCATCAGTTTCACCTTCATACCTTGTGATGTAAAAAAATCCCATAAAAGCTACGCTAATTAAAATCTATTAGACTTTTTGTTTGTAGGGTTCATACACTAGTTCAAGACTAGGGCCTTGGATTAGGGTGGAGAGGAAACTCTCCAAGGCCACTCAAAACCAAACATTAGAGTCTGTGATAGGGAGTGTAGAAGTCCAGTTTCGTGGAAGTTATCCGGGACCCCCCTTTAAGACAGGGGCTAAACATGAGGTCGCGTAAGGAAAGGTAGCGGAGATAACCCCTCCAAAGCCGGACCGAGTGTAGTGGAGAACACATATCGAGGATTTGTCTTGGGATTCCGTCGTTTGCATTTGCCACAAGGCTTCGTGGGTCTCGAATCCGTTCGAGGTCCTCATTTGTCTTTCAGACCATTTGCTCTCGATACCCTTGACAGGTTTCGGGCTTGATACCCTGCTCATTGTGGTCTACCCGACTATCGACTGTACCCGCTTGGTGACTATTCATGTGCTGGCAAACTAGTTGCCAATCTTTCATAGGGACATACACAGGTGACTGTGGGGGTATACCGTGGTACCTAGGACAGACATAGGGCCACGCTTTGCAGAGTATACCTGGAGGGTGCTTCCATTTTCGAGTTGCACTTGCACTGGTAAGTTTCTCTAGTGTTGGTTGTTGTAACTGTTCCTCAAAATAGTTAGTGATTGCTTGTCTTATCTATTAGGGGCTTCTTTTTTAGTGCATGTTACTGTTTGAACGTGTANGGTCGCGTAAGGAAAGGTAGCGGAGATAACCCCTCAAAAGCTGGACCGAGTGTAGTGGAGAACACATATCGAGGATTTGTCTTGGGATTCCGTCGTTTGCATTTGCCACAAGGCTTCGTGGGTCTCGAATCCGTTCGAGGTCCTCATTTGTCTTTCGGACCATTTGCTCTCGATACCCTTGACAGGTTTCGGGCTTGATACCCTGCTCATTGTGGTCTACCCGACTATCGACTGTACCCGCCTGGTGACTATTCATGTGCTGGCAAACTAGTTGCCAATCTTTCATAGGGACATACACAGGTGACTGTGGGGGTATACCGTGGTACCTAGGACAGACATCGGGCCACGCTTTGCAGAGTATACCTGGAGGGTGCTTCCATTTTCGAGTTGCACTTGCACTGGTAAGTTTCTCTAGTGTTGGTTGTTGTAACTGTTCCTCAAAATAGTTAGTGATTGCTTGTCTTATCTATTAGGGGCTTCTTTTTTAGTGCATGTTACTGTTTGAACGTGTAGAATACCTTAGCATGTCTTGGATATTTTCACACAATGGAGGATCCTGAGCTCCACCAGTCATGAATTCTTCTAGGCTTGCCGTCGGTTATACTGGAGCCACCCCCGCCACCATTGAGGTGGAATATAGACCAACAAAGGTCCTTCGAAGCAACCGAGTTACAACCCATTGTGCCCGAACAACTCCTAGAGGAATCAACTGCCAATCTTGGTTCAGTTGAAACCCCCACCACTGATACTTGGCCATCGGTCAGTGTACCAATATTATTTTACGAATGCCTGTCAGTGCTTCACACAGCTATAGCAACAAACATTGTTACTTCCTCTGGGAATTCTTCCATTCCCACCACCGTTGCTACCAAAGGAGAAGCATCTCCTAACTTTCCTTTGTCGAATGTCCGGGCCACTATGGTATTGGCCGCAACTACGTCGCATAGTGGACTGACCCCATCTATCGCGGCAGCCACACCTCCCTCTACACCTAGTGCAACTGGCCCTCCGTTCTCATACGGTATGCCTAGTTCAGGCACAAGTCCTGCACTCACTCACTCCACTTTACAAACTTTGGGTCTGGGGGCAGGGAGCTCTACCGCTCCTCTGCAAGGTCAACTCGGGGGCATTCCTGTCCCTTTTAATGCCTTTCCTTACGTTGGAGGTAATATCTCTCCTTCGTCCCCTTCGCTTGGTGGTCTGCATCCGCAGTCCACTGGGCAGCCTACACACACGAGTTCATTTGGAGCCAGGAGTCAAGGAACACCTGCGCACACTATGCCGGTAGGTTCGTCACCATTTGTTTGGAATGGGACATTTGGTAACAACACTTTCGCATCCACTGCTTTCCCATCTGGGGGCACTCCCATTTTTGGACAGTCTACTCCAGTGCAGGGTACTATTCCTGCACCAGGGGCACATATAGCAGGACTTTGGAACTCAGGTCAAGGATCTGTTCCCTCCTCTAGAATGTCGTTCTGGGGTAATTCTTTCCACAATCAATGGAACCCTGGACAAACTTCTATGCCTCTCCCATCCGGACCAGCATGGGGTAATCCTTCCCAAAGTCCGTCAAACATGATGAATGCTCAACATCCTATGTCCTTTATGGGGAATCAGCCAATGATGTCTCCACAGATGCAAAATCCTTACGCTGGTTAGGGACATGGTTTCTACCAGAATCTGGGCCAGCAGCCAAACTTTCCCTGGCAACTTGGTGCCAGCCAAACTCCAGGACCCTTTTTTCCAGGCTATCAGCAGCAACCCAAACTACCATTCCTGGCGACGTTGCACTTGCCTGATTTGACAAGGTTGTTAAATGATCCTATCTGTCACGATCCACGCTGGCCTCCTATGCCAACAAAGTTGCCTTCAGATTTTCCAAAGTTCGAGGCCAAGCCTAATGAAGATCCAAGTGATCACGTGACTACTTTCCATCTTTGGTGTTCATCTAACTCATTGAAAGATGACTCCGTCCAGTTGCGATTGTTTCAATGCACTCTTATCGGGAGTGCCGCAAAATGGTACATCGAGCTTGACCGCTCAAGATATTCTTCTTTTGGCGAACTGGCGATGGCCTTCCTTAACCATTTCCAGTTACCTATGAGATACGATGCTGGAACAGAGCTGCTGGCCAATTTCAAGCAGACGATAGTGGACCATATCTTTGATCATATATGAGAGTGGTGACGTCGAAAGAGTCTCATCAAAGTACTAGTTCCACCAACATTCCTGCTTGAGTGGTTCGTTAAGTCTTTAGTCCCACAATTATCCAAAGACGTCGTGACTTCAAAAGTTTTCTCCGAAGAAGATGCCATCATGAGGGCTCAGCAGTTTGAGCTCATCTATTCTCAGTCTGGTTTATTATACAACATCTTGCCGGATGCACCACGATCGATACTGGATAAAACTAGACAGAGAGCTGGACCACATGCCGATGGTATTGTTGGTTCAACACAAACCAAGCCCGCTGAGCAATTGACAAAGAAATTGCAACAGTTATCTATACAACACTCAGCGGCTAGCCAGACTACTGCTTTGGCTGCTCCTCCTACCCAAACGTCCGAAGTACACTCCGTGCAGACGACTAACCCAAAGGCCACCCAGCAGCCTGAAGGGAAGATAAAACAATGGAAAAAGGGTAAGGGGGATAAGAAACCTACTGATAATGCTGGCGAGGGCACCATGGAAAAGAAAAATGTGAGGTATCCGTGCAACTTATGTGCGGAAGACAACCCGACCCATCTATGTCCTCGACTTGCAGAGGCCCAAAAGTTTGTCACACAGCAACAGCAAGCCGTGTTGATTAATCCCTTTCAGCATGGGCAAAATTTAACTCAAGCCTCTACAAGTGCCGAAGGGGGCAGCCAGGAAACCTGCCCTCCTCCAAACAACTCCTCATCCGCGAACATATATATGGTTAGGGGTGATGCTTTAATAACGACTAGAGTGCACGACTATAGTAAACCAAGCGCCTCTGAGAAGGGTAAAGAAGCCGAGATCCCATCTCTTCCTCTACAGATCGAGAAGATGTTGGGTGAAACAATGAAATGCATTCCAAAGGGTGCATTTAAGAAATCTTCTTACAACCCAAACGCAAGGGCCGCCCAAAATTACTCTATGGTGGAAGATTTATCACAAACCCCTTGTGCGATGTCCGCTTTGGAGATCCTCCAAAGCTGCCCTGCTCAGAGGAAAGCCTTGTTGACTGCTTTAGGCTCTACGGAGACTTGTAACCCGGGTACCATCATGTTAGATACGACTGACTTAAAACCTCGTCTGCCTTACCACGTCGCGTTTCAGATAGTAGTGGCTCATCCCACGAAAACTTTTACACAGAATATCTTCCGCACAGTGGTCGACGAGGGTGCTTCAACTTGCGTTATGTCATTAGCATGTTGGAAGGCCATTGGTCAACCCGCTTTGTCTCCATCACCTACTCTCCTCACTGCATTCGACGAACGTTCTTTCCGACCACATGGCATCGTTCCTTCTTTTCCCGTGCAGTTAGGAGGGAAGACCGTGTGCGTTGAAGTAGAGGTAGTCGATGCTCCCCTCAATTATAATATATTGTTAGGTCGAAGTTGGACTTATGCTATGCAAGCTATGGTTGCTACCGTTTTCCGAGTCTTGTTGTTTCCACATGAGGGTCAGATAGTGACCATTGATCAATTGTCCTTCTCTAGGCCTGACCCAGCTTTGGGGGCATCCATGGTTCCCATGATTGATAATCCTCAGCCCGGGGTCCTTAACGTAGGAGTTGGTTTGTGCCCATCCTTGATGGGTACCTTTGATTACCCACCTCCTCATAACAATGTCAAGTTTATATCGAATCACCACAAGGCTGAGATTTTTCATGTTCCGTCGTTCCGCACGACTTACTTTGAAGATCTGTGAATTCTTCCTTCCCCATCAGCCACGATGGATGAGATAGGGCACTCCGGCATGTCCATGCCCTTGTCGTCCGCTGAAGTAGCGTACTCTTTAGTCCAGCAAGCTTTAGCTAACCCTGATCTGACTCCCGCACAAGAGTTGGATCCACTTCCAGAGCCTATTTGGGCTCAGGGTTCTCTTGCTACCACCGATTCGTTAGACTTAGTCTTGCCTTCTGACGAAGCAGTAATCGAAGCGATGACTAGTTCGGAAAAACCTTAGGATGATATTCATCACAGATCATATTTCCTCCCAAAGTTACACCGAATCGAGGTAGGGGAATTCATTATCACCATGACGGGAGATCAGTCGTGTCCTATTAACCTCTTAGCTACACAGGAAATTTATGCTGAGGGGAATATGGCAACTATCACTGAAATGATACCTATCGATATCTCCTGAAACCCTGGCATCGTGGAGAATGTCTTCGTTGGAGCAGATTGCTCCCCCAAAGAGATTCAGATTTACATGGATCTTTTCAAAGAATTCCGTGATGTTTTTGCCTGGTCTTATGAGGAAATGCCAGGCATCGATCTGAAAATAGTTGAACATGAAATCACAACGTATCCTGATGCCAAGCCTGTTCGACAAAAAATTCGTCCAGTTAATCCTAAGAAAACAACAGCCATTAAGATTGAGGTTGAGAAATTGCTCAAGGCAGGGTTCATATACCCTATTCATTTGACTCAATGGGTGTCAAACCCCATGCCGATCGATAAAAAAAAAGGCACGATTCATGTATGTATCGATTTCCATGATTTGAACAAGGCATGTCCAAAAGATAATTATCCAACCCCATTCATCGACCAGATCATTGATGAATGTGTCGGTTGTGAAGCATTTTCATTCATGGATGGTTTTTCAGGCTATAATCAAATCCAAATCAAACCTAAGGACCAACAAAAAACGACATTCATTTGTCCGTGGGGTACATTCGCCTATTGTAAAATGCCTTTTGGTCTCAAGAATGCTGTAGCCACTTTCCAGTGGGCCATGTCTTTTGGGTTTCACGACCTCAAACATATAGTCGAGGCCTATCTAGATGATTTAGCATCACACTGTCGCAAGCGAAAGGATCATCCTATGCACCTGAGACTCATCTTCGAATGCTGTCGCTACTTCAGGATTCGCTTGAATCCCAACAAGTGCAGATTTTGCGTCACGTCAGGACGTTTGTTAGGTTTCATCGTGTCAACAATAGGGATCATGGTGGATCCTCTTAATGTGGAAGCAATAATCCATTTGCCCCCCCCACGCACAATCTTACAACTTCAAAGTATTCAAGGTAAGGTGAACTTCTTACGACACTTCATCACCAACTATGCCAAAATCACGAAGGGATTTATGTGTTTACTTAAGAAAGATGTTCCTTTTTTCTGGGACCACACCGCTCAATGCTCTTTCAACGTATTAAAACATGCCCTCACATCCGCACCTCTGCTATGGCCACCTAATTATAACAAAGACTTCTTATTATATCTGGCTGCCATAGATTCAACCATAGGCATGGTTTTAGTTCAGGAAGATGATTCATTTTCTGAATACATGATCTATTACCTGAGTCGAGGCCTCGTAGGACCGGAACTTAATTATTCCCATCTAGAAAAACTTGCGTTGGCAGCAGTTCATGCTATTCAACTATTCCGTCACTATGTTCTGTTTCGCAAGACCACCGTTGTTGCTGTCGTGAATCCATTCCAGTACATGTTGACACGATGAGTTATCGACGGAAAAATCAGTAGATGGATGGTCATCCTCCAAGAATTTGACTTAGACTTCGTTTCAGCAAAGTCCAAGAAGTCGTTGGTCTTCGCAGAACTTATTTCGGAGCTTCCGGTTGAGTCAGGTGACATTGTGATTGAGGAATCGCCTATCCAGGGGGATATGTTTTTGATTGAATATTCAGACCCCTGATACAGAGATATACTGATCTATCTCTAGACTTTGAAGTTCCCCACCTCTTCTTCTCGTGACGAGCGTCGGCGGATACGCCATCAGGCTAAGAACTATCTCATACTTGATGATACGTTGTATCAGAGAGGTGTAGACTGCATCTTGCGTCGATGTCTCACTCGTGAGGAGGCCATCATAGTGCTCAACGATTGTCATACAAGAGCTTGTGGCGGTCACTTATCTGGGTTGGCAACAACCCAAAAGATTTTACGAGCAGGTTACTTCTGGTCCACACTTATCAAAGATTGTATCGAGTCGGTCAAGAAGTGCCATCCATGTCAAATCTTCTCTCAGAAGATGAGGGCACATCCAGCTCCTATGTTTCCTGTCATCACAGTTGGTCCCTTCACCAAGTGGGGGATTGATTACACTACATGCAACCCCCCGTCAGCAAGGGGGCACCGCTACATCATCATAGCTATTGACTACTTCACTAAATGGGTCAAAGCTATACCAACGTTTAAAGATGATGGAGAGACAACAACTCTCTTCTTATTCAACCAGATTATAGCACAGTTAGGCATCCTAAGAGAGATTGTCACTGACCATGGAAGTCACTTTTAGAATCAAATGATGTCTGAGTTAACATCAAAGCTTGGGTTACAGAAAGAACATTCATCACCTTACTACCCCCAAGCCAATGGGTAGGTGGAAGCTGTAAACAAAACTCTTAAGACGATTCTACAACGAACTATCAAGTCAGCCAAGTCAAACTGGAATTTGATGTTATACTCGGCATTATGGGCTTACCGAAAATCAGTTAAGAATGCAACCGGTTTCTCACCTTTCCAACTCGTTTACGGGCTGGAGGCAGTCTTGCCCATCGAATGTCAAATACCATCTCTGAAATTGGTAGTATAATTATTGCCAGACACTTCTCCACTTGAAGAACGGTTAGTACACCTTGAGTAGCTTCATGAGCAGCGTCGCGATGCTGCTCTGGCCAACGAGGCTCATAAACATAAGGTCAAGTGTCAATATGATAGGTCTATTCATCCTCAGATTTTTTCTGAGGGCGACCTTGTCCTAGTCTATGACCAAGATAAGGACCCCCTGGGGGCAAGGAAGTTTACACCCATGTGGTTCGAACCCTTCATTATTAAGGAGGTTTTAAAAAAGGGTGCTTATCATTTGGTTGATTTTGAAGGGAATGCTTTGGCGGAGCCTAGAAATGGGCTCTACCTCAAGAAGTATTACTCATAGAGAGGTCACTGTGGGTAACTTTTTGTAACATATGTATAGTCTTTGTACTATTACTTTTTTACATTTCTGTTAAAAAGTGTTATGGATGTGTCATTGATGTTATATTTCGTCAATATGGCAGATGTCAAGTGAGTCCGAGGTGTTCATTGGGTATGCCGATGGTGCTAGTCAACACACGCGGAGGCTTGCCTTCGCAGCTTGGGTAATCATTACACCACAGGGTCAGTTGTTATCTTCCAGAGGTATATGCTTAGGTGACACCACGAGTAATGTTTCTGAGTATAGTGCAGTTATTGAGTTGCTTCGTGACGCATTGTCATTGGGTATCTCTCATCTTCGGGTCTATCTAGATGCTCAACTGGTTGTGTCGCAGCTAAACAAAATATACCGAGTTCATGATCCAACTTTACACCGACGATTCCTTAGGGTACGTCTCTTGGAACACAACTTTGATTATATTACATATTTTCATGTTCCTAGGAGATTAAATCAAATCATAGATATTATAGCTAATCACATTTTAGATTGGCATCTCGTCCACACATAAAAAGATCATGGACATAAACATGTAAATACATTTGTGCACACATAATCCATAAGACAAAGAAAAGAGATTAGAAAACCATATATAAACATCATAAAATCCTCAGAGTACATAGATGGGCGCAAACGCCTCAAAAGTGGGAATAGTGACGAGTCACTAGGCTTACGCCCTCAAAAAATATATACATATCAGTGCTTGTGGCACATAAAAAGTCTAAAATTCTACTCAGTGCATGTGGGCCCTGTTATACTCATGTACAGCTTGGGCTAAACACCTAAACAATCGGACCCACGTCTGAGGTTCCCCCACAACATGGTTCTGCATGGAGGGCGGCAGGTCCTCTATCTCTGCCATGCGAACTGTGCGAGTGAGTGCAGTAAAGTTTCGCTCAATCTGCCTCAGGACTCTCTCGGCCTCTCCTGCAGGGAGGTTCCCGACTACTGCTGCTCCTCTAGTGGTAGCAGTTGTGGCTTCTGGCTGTGGGCGATGCTTGTTTTGTGCATAGTTGGCAGGTCACACGGGTCCCACATCTGCATGCAATAAAGATTCACCCATCAACAACTCTGGTATACAAAAACATGATATATATCAAAAAAGACATATGCAAACAAAAAAAAAATGTATAGGTGGAGACTTACCCATCTCCCCTCACTCCTCACCAGGAGGCACTGGTATCACTGGATCTCTGGAGAAGTCGATCCCCGCATATGGGTAGTCCTCTATAGCTAGGATCTACCATGACAGCTAAGCAAAAAAGTCATCATTGAAGGCCTCTATGGTCCTTCCACCACCCTGTCGTGGCAGTAACGCTGCCCATCTGCATACTGTGGGGAAAGTGGCTAGATGTCCTCGTACTGTCAGCCGAGGACTAAAACACAGAACTCTCTCAAAGAAAAATGAACACAGGATGGTCCCAAACCCGAAGTTCCTGTGTGTCCGTTGTCTGCAAGCTGTCAACTGACTCTTCATGCTCTCTAGTAGTGTGGTACTCCAATCAAAAATTTGTGCATTCATGCACTGGATCGCACAGTTCATCTATGCATGCGAAGCCTGATGCACGGCTACAGAGCTGGTAATCTGCCCAATGAGTGATAAAATAGTCTGAAGGGAAAGGTTGGTAATCCTACTAACGGGTACCGAGGAAGTTCTCTGATCAGTCCCAGCCTCACAATACTCCTCTATCATCTCCAAGACTTTGCTCGGCCTCACAAGAAAAGTCCGAAAGTTGACTAGTTCCCCTCTCCTTGAGAGGTCAATCAAAAAGTAAATGTCCTCGGTGGTGGGCACCAAGGATTGCCCCTCTAGCATGAATGCCTCTACATCAGGGTGCTAGTAATCAACCAAGGCGTTCAGTAGCCTTGGTTGCGCGCGCATAAATGGACACAAAAAGAATTTCACCAAATTGCACTGCGTTAGCACGTCCATAACGTTCGGATCTGTAGCCACTAACTCATTGGCGGCCTCGTGCTCCCTGTCCCTCCGCTGAACATACATCCTGCCAACAAAAAAAAATCAAAGGAGGGTCAATGCTTTAACTTTTTCATTACACGGGGGGGTACCCACGGCCTGTCGAGCTGACAGTTGCGGGTACCCACGGGCAGGATTTGCTCTGCCCACGGGTACCCGCGGGCTGTCCATGGACAGACCGCGTTTGCCTAGGGCCGACCTTTTTGAGGTCGACGCCTACCCCCAAAACACACCTAAATGATACAAATGAAGTGTTGAATTGCAAGATAAGGGAGTTTGTACTTACTTGGTCCAAGCAGAAGTCTGTTTCGTCCACCGTAGCTCCCGGAATCACGATCTTTGGCAAAGGGGGTCTTTTGACTCCAGAGTCAATTTCCAAATCAGCAATGGTGATAATGAGCTGCCAACTTCTATTTATAGACTTTTTGGCCTCTTTTTGTCACTTTTTTGGGCCCCTTTATCAGTTTCTTTATACCAAAAACCATTTTGAGTGATCCAGGAGTTATATGGGAGGGATTTGATCAGGTATTGGGATGATTTTTATTGAGTTTCAAAATATATATATATATATATTGATGGTCCATAAAAAAAATTTCAAAATCAACTTGAGCATATAGGGTAGGATTTCATCCCAACTGTTGCATCTCGTTGTCTTTTGTTCTTATTATATAGGATCGATCCCATCCGGTTGTGACACAGAACCGTCATATGTTCTCTAGAAGTGTCGCAACTTGGTGGTAGAGCTTATCAAAACATGGATGCCCTAGGTAGGTCCTGGTTGCATTATGGTGTCCATGTCGTTTCTAACAACACTGTAGGCTCGGGAGTCCATATAGTCTTTCCTGAATATGAGTTTGAGCCTCATTCGCATGGGTCTTTTTCACTCTTTGTCTTACCCTCCGGACTCCCAAAACATAACGGGTCTCCTTTTAAGCCCTTTTCAGACCCTCTCAACATGAAAAGATTGCCGAGCGATCTTGTGTCCTTTCACGCTCGTTAAACTGAAATTTTAAGTCACGTCTGTCCGGCATTAGTTTACCCATTTTTCAGTCCAGATGGTCAACTATATGAACAAAGGAATACTCTATTGACTTCCCATTCTTTAGAAGAGTATCCTCAGGTATAATTTTATTCCTTTTTTGGGCCTGAGGGACTAGAGTTACGAAAAAGAAACCCCCCCAGAGTCCATAGTTAAGCTCTTTTCAGACTCCCTAAAATTGAAAAGATTGCCGAGTGACCTTATTCTTTCACACTCGTTAAAGTGGCCCAGAAGAATATCCTGAAGGACTCCATAGTTAAGCTTTTTTCAGACTCCTTAAAAGTGAAAAAATAGCCGAGTGATCTTGTCCTTTTCACACTCATTAAAATGGTTTTGAATTGACGTCTAATTAGTGCTAGTTTATCCCTTTTTCGAACTAATTAGACTATTGTCGAAAAAGGTACCCCAATGGAGTTTCCTTTTATGATTTTTCAGACTCTCTAAATATGAAAAACCATTGAGCTTCCCTTCTCTGGGCTCGTTAAACTTACATCGAAGGACACTACCATTGTGTGTTCTATCAACTGCATTTGCATACCTTACCCATCAGTCTAGTAACAGTTTGCGTCTGTGTCTTAACACCTTTGGCCATTGGAGGATTTCTCCCGAGTATCATTTCCCTAGAACATCAGTCTTGTCCTTGTGCCTCGAACTTGTATGTTTGTAGAACTCGTTCCTCCATTGTAACGTAATATTCCTTTATTCTTTTTCACAAATCATCAAAAGGAACAAAAAAATCAAATATAGCCCAAAAAGAGGATGGGAAAAGTATTTTCTTTATTGGCAGCATAATGAGTCGCCCTTGGATAAAGCACATCTATATGTTTGATCATCAGACTATGAGATGTAGTACGACCTTAGGAAGATTTTCTTGCTATATAGAGTTGTGTCCTCCACCGTTTGGTTACTCTTCCAGACATATGGAGAGTTTGAGTTGCCTCCTGCTTCATAGACTTATGATTAACATATATGTTGCCTGAGTCTTATCACTTGTCATGCTATTGTCCAAGGGAAGTTTGTTACTAAGCCTGAGTCACCCCCTCTGCATTATGTCTCTTGTCCGCATACTCGGCCATCCTGAACGACCAATCAAGTCTTTATTCGAAATCACTAAAGCCTTCAGTCCGATCACCAAGATTATCAAGTCCATAACCGACGAGCCGTCGAAGACCTGGGGGTAGTGTATTCGTACACTCATATTACACTCCTACCCAAGTTTTATAAGACTTTGAAGTTGTTGCTCAAGCTCTGAAGTACAGCCATCAGGCCGAATCAGCTTCTGGGAGATGGTTACTTTCTATGTATATCTTTCTGATTTCGAGATGTAGCTCTGCTGTGTATTGTTCGCGGCTACTCTTTATAGTTATTTGACATGGAGCTACAGTGTATTTGATTGGTAGCCATGGTTCTATCTTATCCCGAGCATGGGTATGCCCGCCTCGCTGAGACATTTGGTATTTTGTAGATGGCACCTCCTGATTCCTGACTCTTGGGCTCACTCATTCATCATATCAGTACAGATTGATAAATAATTGGTAATGTATTTCGGCCATCAGATGCTCTTCTGACCTCACACATTAAGGGGAATCTATTATAACCCTAAATTGCACCACACATGCTTACCTGGCTCTAGGCCAACTCATTTCCCTTCATTGCCAAAACATCTACTGAACAACCTCTTCAAAAATCCTCTTAGGTAAAGGCCAACGCGCCCTAACCCACTACTGCACGCGTTTGAACGTTGGCAGGCTTTCTACAGCCCGCATTTACCTAACAAAGCACAAAAATAGGAAAGTTTCTGACGGGACAAAAAGCTATTTGTCAGTTAACTGAAACTCCCAGCCATGCATGGCCGAGAGTTCGTCCAAAACCCTAACTCCTTCTAGCCTATAAAATAAGGGGTAGGGGTACTATTTGGAGGAGGAAAATTATAGCTAAGAAAGTCTGCCCATTTTCCAAATCAATTTGTCCCAACCCTTTATCCTTTCCTCAAGCCTAAGGAGAATTCACGCAAAGCATTTGGAGGACAAAACAAGAGGAGGAGCCCAGGATCAGGATCAAGGAGCGGTGGCTAGTCTCTATTATTATTGTAAGTTGATTCATATTGAGATTAATAAAAGAATACTTTTCCCATCCCAATGCATGAGTTATATGTGATTTGTGTAATTTATTCTTAATTTATAACCCTCAAGTAGAAAAATAGCATGCATGCATAGTGTTTTGTCTTGATTGCAGGATTAACTTTGGAAGGAGTAGCGCAAGTAAGTGGGCAAAGCGCAACGGAGGATCTACACCAAACATCAGTAAAAAGGTTAGTAGTTCATTTCCATGTATGTTTCTTGAAAGAGGGGTTTAAGTTTTGGGGTGTTAGGTTAAAAGGTCAATTCTTAAAGGTCAAAATTTGCATGCAAGTCTAGCCCTAGCTTGTTACTCCATAGGGTGTTATTTCCCAACAACAAAAGCCTTGCACCTAATCCTCATATTATAACCCCAATAACACTAATCCACTAATCAATAAGACTTATAACTCTTAACCCTTAAAACCCCTTATCCCTACAACACATGTTACCATAAAACCTAACCTACCACCATTAATCCCTCACACTTCTGTCACCAAGAAAATGTATGAATTAATATAATGTCACTTTTTCTACTTGAATAGTCGAGGTTTAGTAGGAAACCCTTTTGAGAATGTTGTTTTCTTGATACCTAGGTAAAATTCCTTGATATATTTTCTATATGGCAACTTAGCTCCAAGCACATTACTCTTTCAAGGGAGGGATTGTAAGCCCCACATTTTTACTTAGCATTTACTAATGTGATAGTTATGGTAATTTTTGAGCTAACACTATCTAGATACATTCCCAACTTTCTTCTTGATATATTGATGTTCATGTGATGTGTCCCACATGGTTATCTTATGCTCACTTATGATTAGGATGTGTCACACATGGTTATCTTATGATCACTTATGATTTGGATGTGTTCCACATGGTTATGTTATGCTCATTTATGACTAGGATGTGTCACACACGGTTATCTTATGCTCACTTATTATTAGAATGTTTTGTACATTAATTATATTACACTTAATTCTGATCATTGAGTTCATTGTGTTATTTGACATGTTTCCATTGATTATATGTTAGCATTACTTTTAATAAGTTTGGATGAATGTTGGATATTTCCTACTTCGATAGTTGCACTAAAATTCATCAGTTGTAGAGAGAAACCCAAACACTACTATACACACATGTGACTACTAAAAACATTGCAAGTGTTGAAGTGTTATTCAGTTATTGATTTCTTGAGATCTTCATTGGCATTTGTTATATGTGAGGAGAAACTCGAATGGTTAATTATTGGTTGTTGGAGATGATGCACTCTTCCAAAAATAGGATATGTTTCTCAATACCTTTTTCTGTGACCTTAGGATATCCTTGGGTATGATATTAAACATTTTTAGAGTTTCTAGCCCCGGGGGGATAGTCATGTCACATTGGGAGTTCCTATCATGAGACCTAACCTTAAATATCTCTAACCTATTTAAGAAAGGTGATAGCTTCCATTTAGGATTGATCTTTTTAGGGGTTGGCCTTTGTGTGTGAAAGGGAGTAATTGTGTTATATTATTGTTAGGATTTTCATTGTGTGGATCTTTCCCTTGTCACATTGAAACCCTATGGAGAAGAGTTAATTGTTTCACTAGAGGCTTCATCCCCCAGTAGCAGGTCCATGTATTACACTTATGTTGTTCGACATTGGTCTGGTTTTTGTTGAGGCTTATGAGGAACTATGTAGTTTTTGGTCTTGATCTTGATATCCTGGTTCTAAGGGGCTTTTCAATACCACTAGTCATACATTAGTTGGGAGGAAAATCACATGCAAGTGTATATTCCTAAACCACTAGCTATATTATCTATAGAATGACTAAATTGCATTATGAGGTGGACTTCTCAAGGTGATTAAATACAATTCAGTGCACTAATTTATTTATTTGGTTGTTGTTAAGGTTATAATATATATATATATATATATATAACATTTTTTCATTATTATCATTTGAAAAGATAATTGTGGTTAAATAGTGTGTTGCTTTAAAGAATAAATAATTGTGGAATTTCATCATAATAGGCCCACAACAGTAGGTTGTCTTGGGTTGTTTAGTGTGAGGCAACCTACTATCATGAGTCTATTACGATGATTTTTTATAATTATTCTATCTAAGAAATAACAAATTTAATCATGATTTTCCTCTTTAAATAGAATAACCAATGTTACCTTAAATACACAATAGAAGTTAAATACAATGGAAGCAATAAATCACGGTATGGACCTGTCTCCAAATCATCATGAGTAGTCGACTTCTTGGGGCAAGACAAACCTTGTACAATTGGTACACATATCTATTGGTAAATATGCACTCTTGGTCACTTTTCCTCCCAATTAAAGAAAACCCAAGGATGTTGGTCATACAATTGCCATTGTACAAAAAAATAGGAGAAATCCATAAACCACCTATTGGTGGATGAAGATTATAATGCAATAATCAACACTTATTTGTAAGGTTGCAATGTGACAAGGGAAAACTTCACCACTTAAACACAACACAAGAATATGGAAATATAGTGCCTTTGTATTCATGCATAAAAGTCATTTACAGATTTTGAAACATTTCTACAATGGATGGGGACATTCCCATGCCATCCTTTCCTGTCAGTTTAACCCCTTCTTTCTTAAAAGTCATAGGATTTATAGCCTTTACAAACAAGTTCAAGATCCTATAAAATTGGATCTGATATACTAAAAATAAAACAAGATCACAATAACATGATGTATAGGATCTAGTCCTGATTTTAAGGGTCAAACCGTTATCAACTAAGTCTTCAATAATATTTGATCTTCTTAGTAGTCTTCATTAGATAGTAGAACACCTTTGAATTCCTTCTTTGACAACTGAGCAGTTTTGGCCAAAAATAGAAGGGCCACTTAGTCTTCTTGCCTTATCATATGCCTCAAAAAATGGAAAAGGATGATGACCTATATCCCTTTAATTCTTATATTACCTTAAAAACCATTCCCACATGATCTGGAAACAAAAGTCCTCGATCTAAGAAAAAATGCGTATTCTGTCAGTTCTTGTGCTTTCAGTGGATTAGAAGCATAAAATCATAGGGGTAAGCTACCTAAAGCTCCACTTTCAGAAGCTAACAACGGCTTTTGAAACCTATGCAAGCTGCCAAAATCATAGGCTTTGAAAATCTTCATCAAAACATCAAAATTGAAATCCCTTCAGTCTTTTGAACTTCAAGGTTAATCATTCAAGTTCTCTGCAGCCTCTGCTAGATTCTCCAAGCCTGTATGAGCTATAGGCTTTTCATCTTTGAGCCTTAGTTTCACCTTCAAACATCAGCTACATTCTGCAACTTCTTGTTTTCTTTAAGCAACCTTTTGTTCTTCTTTTCCAACTTAACATGCATTTTAGCTAGCCTACGAAGACAATCTCTTACCTCTGATGATGTCTTCATGATGGTTTCATTTTGGGATTTGACCACCTTTTCCAGTAATTTCAGCTCCATGACTTCTTTCTCAAGATTTTTTATCTTCTTTGATGCTAACTTATTGAGTTTGCTTGTTGATGCTTCAGGGACCTCTAGATCTTGAGCTTCAGGTGAGAAAGGTGATTCTTCAAGAGTTTGAAAATCATGGGCTTCATGTTCAGAACTTTGGACCCTAGGTGTTGTTTCTTTAGGAGATTCTTGCTCAGACATCTTTTCTTCTATAACCTCTACCTCCTCCTCTGAATCTGTATAATGCAGATTCAAGACATTTTTACCATAGGCACTAGTTTTCCCTTTTGTATCTTGGCTGAAATCAAGCATCTTTTTGGATCTCTTGGACTTAGAAGAAGAGGCTAGCTTCTCTGTAATTACTGGGGAAATGGATCTTATTTTCCTTTTACTACTCTGTGGTGTTTAATATTTAGTGGATGAATTCTTCTTTTTGTCCTTAGGCTGGGGTTCTGGTTCAAATTCACCCCAGAAAAGAAGATACCCCCAACTCTTATCCCTCCTCTGCAATTCTTCAAGAACTATGAGTTTGATAAGACTATGATGGAAAATCCTACCCTGCACCTTGCTAGGTTTGGTCTGGACTTGGTGTGCCATTTTTGTCAAAATTCTATGAATGTAGAAGGGAAGATTCAAAGGACATCTACCTGTGAAATGGTTCATGAGATTGAAATGGTAGAACATTACTCAACCGTATCTACCTTCACATGTTATATATCCCTAGATTGCTTTGAGAAAGTGTTGTCACTTTTCCTCCAAGTATGATCTAGGGATATATTTCTTCCAAACAATAAATTTGTGTTCAGGCTTGAAATAAGACCTGAACTCGATGTCTTTAGTAATGGTTGTTTTAAACCATCTTTCACCAGTCTTAGGTATATCTGTTGTTGCTGCAACAATGGATTCAATAACCTGTAACTCAATTGTTCCCACTTTGGCCTTGACTCCATCAAAGGTTAAGGCAAATGCCTCAGCCACTCCTTGGTGAAAACCTTGTAGTTTTTCACAGTACCTGTAGCAACCAACATCTTTGAACATCTGGCAAATCTCAGGGTGAGATTCCAGATATGTTATATCATTAATCTCTTTCCTGAGCAGAGACCCTCCCTTCTTCATCGACAAAATAAATTGTCAACACCTGCAATACAATAAAATCAGGCTTGGGGAGACACAATGGAGCTGATAGAGGGAAAATTGAAGCTCGAGCATAGGAAGAATGTGTGATATGGGGAAAATATTTGAATGACAATATTTTGGAATAAACCCTTAATAAAGAATGAAACTCAAATCATAATGATGATTGCATCATTCGACTAGGACAGATAACCATGTGATAGATTAGGTAAAAAATGAATGATGTGAGTTTATGGTGATCTTAGTTGGTAGCAGGGAACTCAGATATATTAGATTAGGGTTTAATAGATCTCACCAAATACTTATATTAGACATACATCATTTTTCCATATTGTAACATCATCCAATTCCAGTCAATTTCGGAAGCACTTACGATGATGATGGCATGTGTACTACCAATGGTTTGAGAGTCCAATGGGACAGGCTAACCATTGGAAAAAATCTGCGTTTTTGGCAGCTTAGAGCGCCTCATACATGTTGTTTTAGCTACCAAAAGTGACAACTTTCGACAACACTAGAATGCTTTGAAAAATGGCGCTTAGCTGCCAAAAGTGAAATATTAGATCTATTCTAATACAAGTACAGACTCATCACTTCTTGAAAAGACAAGTCTAAAACTCATCTTAAAGACACTTAACTCAAAAATAATAAGAAATCTTTCATATAATGACCATCCTATCACCTAATGACCATAAATTGGAAAATTTATTTCAAGAGATAACAAGACTAGCAAGCTAGGAACTTCATCATGAGACCCACAAATAATACCTGAAACATCAGATCTCCTATCGTTATAGAACACTAACAAGTCCCAAATCCACCCATCAGTCGGTGTGGTGTGTTCTAGATTCCATGAGATATCTTAATCCCTCTAATCCCTATTATAACCTTACCACCTATAATCCCTAACCATAGCACCTAATATATAATTATCGCTCATAACCCCTAACATAACACCTAACTCATATATCCTTAACAATATCTAACACCCAACCCTTAAATTTTTTATAACCTTCATACCATATATCACATATCACCTCTTCCCTATAGCCCCTAATCCAATAAACCCTAACCCTTAATTATTTTAACCCCTACATGTTAACCCTATAATGATTAACCCTTGTAACCCCTAAAATCATTGCCCGTCAACACCTAACTCATCTATGCCTAACAATATCTAGCATTGACCCTATAATATCAACCCCTATAATCATTGACTGCCAACACCTAACTCATCTATCCTTAACAATATCTAACACCCAACCCTTAAGACTTGTATAACCTTTATACAAGTTATCCCATATCACCTCTTCCCTTAACCACTAATCCAACAAATCCTAACCCTTATTTTTTTTAAGCCCTATCTGTTAACCTCTATAACCCCTAATCCAATAAATCGTAACCCTTGATTCTCTTAATTATTTTAACCTTGTTAACATCTATAAATCCTAACCCTTAATTCTCTTAATTCTTTTAACCCCTACATGTTAACATCTATAACATCTAACACATATAACCCATATAATCCTCAATAAATCCTAACCCTTAATTCTCTTAATTCTTTTAACCCCTACCTGTTAACATCTATAGCATCTAACCCATATAGCCCGTATAATCATTGTAACTTCTAATCCATATAACCCCTAATCCAATAAATCCCAACCCTTAATTATTTCAACCCGTACATGTTAACATCTAGAGCCTCTAACCCATATAATCTATATAACCTCTAATCCATATAACCTTTGACAACTATAACCATTAAACTCTATAACTCATATAATCCTCACCCCCATAACTTCACACCCTCAATTATTATACTTTATAATATTTAACACTTAAAACATTATAACTCATGAAAACCATATTTCTTATAATACCTAAAAAAACATTCTTAACACCTAGGTTATACAACCCTTAATATTAACTCCTAACATTTACAACCTTTATACCTCCTAATACCATGGGCTGTTAAGCCCTAATGTTGGCTCATTACCCCTTAATTGGGCCATATTAGATTAGTAATGATATTTTATTTATGTCAGCTTTAGGCCATTAGTTGTAATTTAGATTAGTATTGTTATTTTAATTATGTCGGCTTTAGGCCATTATTTGTAATTATACCTCCTAGTCTCCTATATATACCAAGGAGACATTTTCATTTTGAATCATCTTGTACTTGAACATTTAAGTGGGGTAAAAGGAGGTTTCCCCCTCGAAGAGGCTTATTATCTGAAATTATCTCTTTTTCAA
>JASDQU010103151.1:254092-303342 GCA_032191745.1 Picea mariana
TCTTTTGTCTTTTTTCAACGACTATGTAACGAATCTCAATTCTAAGAAGATTCAAATAGGACCTAAGAACCTTAAGTTCTTTCCTTAACCATGGGTGACATAAAACTATCATTCAATATTAAAATTGTTACAATTCATTGTAAGGCATCATGTGTACTAAGGGCTTGAGCCACCATATCCACAAAGGGAACATACCAAGGATATTTGTCTTATGAACAAGATATGGTACTATCCATTTGGAGGTTTGGCATAGAGATTGTTCTTATAGACCCTACTACATTGCACCATAATATAATCGCTACACTCCTTGAAAACCATGTAACACCATTCAAATTAGACACAATATTCTTGCGACGAATTAGCTATACTATCGACGAACGTTTTTCGTCAATAGTATAGAAAATTCATTGCAAGATTATTTACATTCGTCTCTCTTGTGACAATATCAAATGATGCTTGGATTCATTTCATATTGGGTTTATCAACTTGAAATCTCAAATGGATACTTTGCAAGCTAGCTGGACCTTCAGTCAAATACAATATGAAACTTGGAATCATTAACATATCTACTAGAACATATGAAAAATATCCACTACATAATTCTTTTGTCTTTTTTCAATGACTATGTAACACATCTCAATTCTAAGAAGATTCAAATAGGTAACAATATTGATGAAATCATATACGATCATGATGGTATAAAAATGAAAGAGATTCTCTTGGTTTCAAGAATAATTTATCCTCTACTAAACAAAGCCAACCACGTGAAGGTGGAAGCTCACATGGCCCCTCCCCTCCCCCTCACATCACTCTCAATTGATCCCCAAAACCCAATATATAAAATAGAAAATAATCAAAAGAAACGTCCTATTAAGATTCATTCATAGAAACTACAAAAACAAAAATTAATGAAGGTACATGAAATTATGTGTTTCTAAATGATATTTTTAGTCTACCACGTACTTTATTATATTGACAACTATTTTTGGGTTTCGAATAATAATTAAACAACATGTAACCTAGGATATAAAAACATCCCATAAAACTTAAAAACATGTAATTAACCCATGACATTAAAAGTAAATTATTTTAAGAGAATAATTCATACAAATTAAAATATTATATAGTCACACACCTAATCGAACCTCAACATCTGTGTAATCATCCTTATTCTCTATCTTGATCTTCTTCATTGAACTCGACATCTGTATCATCATCCATTTCTGAAACGATGTTGAAAGGATTGATGATATCATCATCATCATCAATGTCATTTTCAAGCATATTTTCATCGACATCATCATCAAGAATTGCAATATTGTCTCCTATGCCTGGATCATGATCTTCTTTGTCTTCTTCATTTGTCGACCCTCGATGATCTTCCATCTCTGTCTGATATGTCGAATCATCTTCTTGATATTCAATATCATCCTCTTCCTGTAAATGAGTATACTTAATTGCCCTTCCTCTTGGATCATATCTAACAACAAATGACCAATCCCTTTCACCTGGAATATTTGAGTAAAAGACATGTTCACATTGGCTTGGAAAAACATAACGATCATGTCCTCTTTCAAACACCGTTGTTTTAATCATTGGAAATCCATTGGCATGTTGAATAATAGTTCTTTCCTCATCACGTTCATGCATTCATAACCTATACATTTGACATAGAACATAACTAATTTGAAGGAATTAAAGTCACACTCAACTTTCAAGTATATTGTTTAAATACCCATTGTATTTATTTTCAGATTCTCGGGGATGTCTGTCACTCCTAGAGAAAACATTAGTAACATGGAATACTGCAGTTATCCCACTATCATATTTTTCCTGGTTTCATCCAATTGTTTGATGCAAAATTTACGACCATTGCACCACATAGCCTTGTGGTGTTTCAACTGCAATATGTCAGATATGTAAAAGATGCATTGTCAATTAATAAATTAACATATATTTATATAACTTCTAAAGTATCTGAAAAATACAGTACACATGTAGTCACATTAATATAATATAAAATAACTGAATAAAATGGGTGAATTTGCTTACCTATCCATCTTTCAAACCATATGCTAGATAAATTTCCCTCCACATAACATTGGCATCTCCGTTACAATGATCTTCTCTAACCAATTTAGACAGTCGTTTCCATGATAACCTACCTCCATTATGTTGTTTACATCTTTCAATCCATACATTCATCCAGTCAAGATTATTTTCAATGTATAAATGCAGTGCATCCCACACTTGAGAAACTAAATAAAAAAAAAACATAATTCACCAATATTAAATATTAGTTATAACGTACAATATGCAGGTAATTATAAATATTTATAATTTATGAAATAAATTATATTAATATATTAATGAGTATGATCAAATATGCAAAAAATGAAACTTTATATGTATTATTAATATAAATTTTCATAATTATTAATATATTACCTCTCATTTTTTTTATTCTACCATTCCCCAACAGATGCTCCTGATCTTGAAATTTTTTGATGGAGATCACATCCCAAATGCGATCCACTGCATGCATAGTTGGCATTGCTAATTTAGGAAGATACTAACTAATATACATCATGGATTGATATACCATATATCCCTCCACCATAGAACCCTCAGGAAGTGCTCTTTGTCTAACCAATGCCTTCAATGATTTCAAGTGCCTGTCCACCATCCACATTAACCTTGTGTGAACAGGTCCACAAATTTCAATCTCCTCAACTTGGTGTATGAGGTAGTGTTCTTGTGCATTGAAAAATGTAGGAGGTATATACCTTTGCATTTCACACATTAGACGATGAATTTCTCTCTTCCAATACTTTATATTATCTTCATCGATTTCTTTCAATGACAACCATCTACATGAGATCATGACACAAGAAAATAACATGTTTCAACATAACATAATATAATATATTACATTACAATTAAAACATGTGTCATTAAGTACAAAAATAATTTGAAAGAACATTTTTCATATAAATCAAAACTACATCTTACCTCATGTATTTTCCAAGATCATATATAACTTGTTTGACGTTGTTTTCAAATTCGTTTGGGAGAGATAGTGGTAGAACATACTGTAACAACAAAATGAATCATTATTTGTTTTGACCAAAGTAGACAAGAAAAAATAAAAAATAAATAAAAGATCTATAAGGCCAATATATATAAATATGTATACCAAAAATATTACCTTAATGAAGGTATGCCAATCATGTGTTTTACCCCACCAAATTCACCTTTCTTCGTTAAGATATTTTTTATGTTTGAAGAAAAACCCATGGGAAATTTAATTCTTTGAATGACCTCTTTTACATCATTCCTTTGTTTCTCTGTTAATAACCATGGAAGGTTATTTTGGTCTAGTACTCCATATGATCTATTTGAATATCAGATCACACTTCGCATTGCATGATTGGCTTCCTGAATGTCAGTACAAATTTTGACAATTTTTTCTTTGTCCCTCCTACCATCTATGATTCGCCATAATGTTTCAGTCACATTCTTCCCGATATGCATTGTATCAAACAAATGAGCTATTTTTAGCTCCTCATAGTAGGGGAACCTCATGAATTGAGTGGGATAATATTTCATTCCTCGTGGAAGCCCATTATTAATACCTTCATGATGATTGCGGCCTTCATGAAGCATAAAAGAAATCACAAAAAATATTATCAAATACGGTAAAATAAATTCAATGATTAAAATAAAAATTCAAAACATTACATGATCTATGATACATTATGAAATTGAGTACCTTGACGATTTCTATTATATTCCAACCTCCATAGGTGAGGTGTCATTATTCGTGGTTTTAAACCAGTCTCTTCTTTCCCATTGAAAAGATGTTTTTTAGTAGTACGATATACCTGTGGTTCTTAGGAAGAAGGTGCATATCCTCATCAAACACAATCTTTCCTAAAAATTTTGAATGACGATACTTCATCTTAAGGCCACAAACTAGACATGCAAATTTACCCTTTGTTTGAAGACTTGCAAAAAATGGATTAATGTCAATTATATGATGAGATTATTTAAAAATTAAACATGCACCATGATAACATTAAAATATTATATAGTATTAAAGAGAAATATTATAATGCTACATACCAAAAAAATGTGTTAGTCCAGGGGCATCATGAATTTTCCATAAAAGTATTCCACAGAATTTAAATTTCTTCTCCCCGATTGGTTTACATATGTCATACATTGTGATGCCAACCCATAACTTTAGTAGCTCGTCGATAAGAGGCTCGACATATACATTCATATCTTTAACCTGGTACTTACCTAATTGTTTGAAATTACACATAATTACTATAGGAATAATATCATGTAATATATATAATTAAATAAATAAACAAAAGATATTATGCAAAAATTGAAACAAATGAAAATGTTAAATTCAAAAAATTAATGTAAACAAATACTTGGAACAATCTTTGTCAACATTATGTGCTCCCTCTTTATTGATATCCAAGGAGGAATGTTACTGTTGATTACAAAAATAGGCCACACTGAGTAAATAGACCTAATCTCTCTGAATGGATTAACACCGTCAACTACCAATGAAAGCCTAACATTACGAGGTTCATCTTTGAAATCCTCCCATTTTTCCTTAATTTACCTAAATGCAAAACCATCAGCAGGCATTCGAAGAACACCATCTCCATTTTTGTTACGTGCATGGTAATCCATAAATTGCGCTATGATTTCACACTTGAACAATCACTGCAAACGTGGAATTATGGGAATATGATGAAGAACCTTTCGAGTCACCCTTTTTGTTACTTGATCGGTTTGATATCTACTGATAAGACATTGTGGACATTTTGTTTTCGAAGCATGTTGTCCATAATATATAATATGGTCATTAGTACATGCATCTATAGTTTGATAATCCATTCCAATGTCTTTCATAATGGCATGCAAACCTCAATATGTGCGAGGTAAAATATTTGATGATGGTAACAAAAATTCACCTAAAAATCTACAACATAACAAAGAACTAGTTAATGTAAGAATATTAATCATAAAAATAACATTCTTATTTTACACATTAATTAACACTAAAAACAAATAGAAAAAAATCAACATTTATGTATAATATGAGATGAAACATATTACATACCTTAGTATCTGTGTCATACAAGTGTTCGACAAATTATTCATAATCGTTAAGTTCACTGGCAACAATGTAGCGGAGAGAAGATTTGCTCTTGATCCTTCATAAAGTCGTTTATTTTCCTTTTATAATAGAGGTTCATCATAAATACCAACATTTTCCCCATCCTCATCTGATTGTGAAAACAAATCTCGGATCATTTGATTTGTCCCATCATATTCTTCCATGGGATCATTAACTTGATTTGTCCCATCATATTCTTCCATGGGATCATTAACTTGATTTTTCCCATCATCTTCTTCCATGAGATCCTCATTTTCTTGGTCATGATGATGTTCCTCAGCTTGTACAACATCATTTATACTAATACTTGGTGCATTATTCTGTGGAAGGTTAGAGGCAGAATCTAACTTTATAATTACAAACAATCATGCAAAATTAGTATATACTATAATAAACATTCAAACAATATATATACATTTATATATAATTTTATATAAGATTGACAAAATAAAAAAATATAATGATTATATAGCTAATTACCATAGGACGATATTCATTCGATCCACCATCAATGTGCCCATATTTCCTACAATGTTTTGTAGTTGTTGCTATTAAAATTATTATGGGATGTCTGAGGCTACATTTTTTACAAGGGTAATAACATCTACCATCACCCTTTTCACCCGCTTTACTTTTTTCCCCACCTCTAACAACATTCTGCGACATTCTTCCGCACAAAAATACCCTTTCGGAACTGTCTTTGTTATAGAAAGATTGTCACAACATATTTAAATCGTCAAATATTTATAGTCCAAATTCAGGTCACTATCGTTGCAATTGCGTCGACCGTGACCTAAAAATATTTATTTATTTTTACCTATTTATTTGTCATTTTTAACGRTCAATTTTAACGTTAGGTAAGTTGCGCTCTTCTGACGAACGTTGACCATATTAATTTAAACAAACTATATTCGTCTCTCTTGTGACGAACATTGACCATATTAATTTAGTCAAAGTACATGCGYCGAGATAGTGACGAATATAAGGTGGATTTAGAAAAATTGAACTTTTTCTCTTGCTGTTGCGACAAAAGAGTACTTTCGTCGCAAATTTTTCAATATGTAGTAGTGTGAATACTACGGAGAGGAGTCAATATGCTCCTAGACCTTAGTTTACCAAACAATAGAGAGATTCCACAGGTTAGAAACCAAAGCCTCAACAAGAGGCAAAGGCCCCAGATACTTTGAAACCAGTTGGGATAGTTGACATAGAATCTTGGTTCCTTCCATGCCAAGAACCTCATAGAGAATATGAATTCCCCCGACGAGATGAAGATTCTCTCAAAAATATGAATTTCATGGATATGATCTGTGTCTTCTAAGAGGAACAAGTCACTCAAGAATAGATCAATGAATCCAAAAGATGTGGAGAAAGAGAGGGGAGACTTTAGGACTTGAATTAGTTAATAGATGATCAGAAGAAAGAGTTAAGGAGGAGGGAATACCTGAGCTACACTAGAGGGAATAAAATTTCATCCCCCCAATATCATCCCGACACTCCTCTTTCATCATTAGAGAAGGTGGCACCACCACCTCCACCTCCGGTATGTGAGTTTCTTCATAATCCAACTCCTGCAGACGATGTTCAGTTAAATATAGACATTGTAAGCATGTTTGGAAAACTGAATATGATAGTCCTAATGACAAATATATGTAATATCCCTTCTGTAAAAATGGAAAATTTGAAAGTATTACAAGTGCCAACCAAGAAGGAAGACCCTGCTATAATATTGAACACTATGTATCTTGATCGGCCAATAGAGATGAATTATCCTTTATACATGTCATTAGGCATGAATGGACCCCAATTGAACAACTACATGCTTGATCCTGAAGCCTCATTAAATGTCATGCCATTGAAATTGATGGAGTAGCTTGGTTTGAAGACAACCCGAACCTATTATAATGTACATGTGGTATTGATTCAATAAGGGTCAAGGTCTTTGGGGTGTGTGAGGGCATTGAGGTTTTCTGATTGATTTTACGCATATCATCCTCCTAATGGACATATTAGTGATCGATGTTCTGGATGCTTGGGGGATTATTTTATCAAGGACATGGTCCTCCACCCTTGGGGGTTTTCTTAGCATGGACCTTACCCATGCACATATTCCCATGGGATATGGCACTTTTGAGGTATTATATAGTCAAGAGAGAGTCAATAAGCATGTCACTGAACCCAACAGTATAGACTACAAAAGTGAAGATGAGTTTGATGAAGTCCCATATTACATCAAGTATGTTGGTACAAGGGCTAACCAAGGGTTCAACACTTCAAAAACACACCAAAAAAACCCTAACTACCGACCCTTTCAGAAACACCTGCGAAGTAGATGAAGTCTCACCCAAGGTAGAGGCAGGGGTGGTTGCAGGACTCAAATGTCTGCAACCTAGCTAGGACATAGATCTGTGATTATACCGCTTAACAAAAAACTTAGTAGTTAAAATTCATCAGTAGTTAACCTTTATTCACATCACAAATCCAAATCCTAATTACAAAGAAGTGCAATATCCAACAAGATCTAACACATTCAATAACTTAGCATGGAGAGATCGATCATATCAAACATTCATTCACCTTACCAAGAACTAAGCTATTATACCAAATGCATCATACATAAAGATATCAGCACTAAGCATAAATCAAATCACTAACTTACAACATAATGCACAAAGCAACCATAACAAAGGATATATGTGGTTCACCCTAGTGTGGGGCTACGTCCACCAAATCTTCCTCTTCGTTATTATCTTCTCTCAATCTTCTACAAGCACATAGCCACAGGAACCCACTCCGCATAAGATAGGAGATCTACGTGCACCTCGCCAAATCCTCCTTCCCCGAGCTAGGTTTAAGCACAAAGCCTTCTTACTGTCTATACACAAGCTTATTACATTTACTTGCACTTATCTCTGAAATTTTTTAACACGTAGCATGCACAAAACATCCACAACTATTCACACTTATCACATTGGCCTTTTCCTACATTGCCTAGATATCTATTTATACATTACAAAATGGGCCTAAACATGGGTAAAACCCATGGGCCGACATCCCATACCCGTTACATAAACCTTAATCCCAAAAATTGGCCTAAAAAGGGGCCGAGATCTCGTGATCTCTACGTTGAATTGCGCTCCGCCTTTGACCAGCCTATCGAAGTCCCAAAACATGACCAAGGATATCCAAAACTTGGTCAAGGGCCAACAGGCCCCCAACAATCACCTGTGACTTGTCCTGAGTCACTCTGGTCTGGGTAACTTTGCCTCAAAATCCTTGAGCTACTTCAACCTGTTGTTGTGCCAAGGCCTCCTACTCGGTGAACTCTTGAATAACTACCTCATTTACAGGTCCTTCTAAGCGTTGTTCTACCGAAGTGACTACTTGTTCTAGCTCTACTCCTCGGCCTTCAATCTCCTCAAAAAGTAGGCAAGCTGCATCCTATACTGGCTAGAGATTCTAAGTCACTTCCATGACTTTTCTTTATATGGCATGGACCTGTTGCTGAGGTGTGCACTATTCTTGGGATCTTTTCATCCTCTCAACTGCTAACAAGAGTTTCAACTATGCTTTTACTATTGTTTCTTGCCACTTTTCTTCTTGGAGCTGTGACTCCAGTGTATTCAGTTCAGGGTCCTTGGTAAGGCACTCATAAGTCTGCGCACTATGAATGCTTAGTTGTTTACATTCCACAGCTAATGCTTTGATCCTTTGAACTATGCTTCGAGCAGTTGCTTCTCTCTAGTCTCACACTTCCTGCAGAGTTCTTGGCACTGTTTGTAGCTCTAGTTCTGCGACCCTATGTTGAAGCTGCTGAATGGATTCTACAAGCTTCATGACTTGAGTCACTACTGGGTATTCTTCCATCTACTTCAAGCCTATCATAGAGCGAAGTTCTCTGTTGACTGCTTCTTTAACTTTGACCTGCTCTGCAAGCAGTTGTTCTTTCTCCTGCCAGATTTATGCTTTATTTTCTTTGAAATTGGTTTGGAGGTTGTCCTTCTCCTGCTGCGCAACTCAACCTTGCTCTATGATTTCATCTTGTGCTTTATTCAGGGCCATTGTGGCCTGTTCTTTTTCTTCCTACACACGACGAAGGCGAGCTTTGGTCACATTAGCTATTCTGTGGATTTGGGTATGCTCATCTCCCAACTCTGGTTCTTATGGTGGAGGGGGCACAGTGGAAACTGTGCAGTTAGAGTGAAGGGCTTGTTGTACATCTCTTAGCTCTAGATCAATTCTATCATACATGGCTTCTTGTTTGGCTTCAGTTCTCTATAAAATATCTTCTGAGGCATCCGATACAGTTTCGATAATGAATTCGAAGTCATCGACTGTGAGTACAGTTTGCAGCTTCGGCTTACTCGCTTTGGACTTCTTTTGCGATGTACATTTCGTGGGGGAGACATTTCTTTTCTTGAGTGTCTCTGCCTCTTCAAGGGGGTTCCTAGGTGATGTTACTTCTCCTTGCTTCTGCTTGTCTTCTTTCCCTTCTTTTTCTTCTTTGTCCACTTTGTTGTCTCCTCCTCCACTAGGTGAATTTGATGTATTCTCTTCTGATGTGCTATGTATTTCCTATACATCTTCCTTCTTTTTTCTTCCTGCTACTACTGGGTGCATCATACTCTTCGCGAGTAACCACCAAACTTCCAATGAGTTTGGGATCGAAAAATGCTACCTAGTTTATTGGTATAAGGAACTCTACAAGCCATTCCTTAGTGATTCCTTTCGAGTCCTCCTCTCTCAGCTTGTAGTAGGACTGGATCTCTTCTTTACTTTCGTCTGTGCGCATAGTAATATAAATAAAATTCCTATCTGCGTGGAACTTCATAAGGGACCTAAACTTGTCCAAGGTATTCGATGTCATATGAGGGAAAGACTCAATATCCCTCTTCAACTGTAGGTAGTAGGTATGGAATACTGCGTTCGACTACCATTGTTTCCCCATATCGCTTGAATACTAGAGTGTGGTGAACTTCGCAGCTAGTGCATCTAATGGGTCAATGTCAGGGAAGGTCGCACCTTTTGGTATCTCCCAAGAAGTAAATGTGATGAGGATCATCAGCCAGCTAAAATGGAACTCATAGCCCTGATCCTAAGCTTCACGACAATCCAGTTCTAATTGATTGAATATGTAACTGGCCCAGTTCATATGTAGTCCTTCCATGCATTTTCTTGCGAGGTCAACGACAAACCCATTGACCTCCGTGGGTCTGTTCTTTCTTACTAGCTTACCAACAGTCAACTGGAAAGCAAGGCGCATGGTGCCATTCTGAATGGAGGCTACATTGTAGCCTCAGTTCCCTTTCTCTACATCTTCGTAGCTGTCATTGATCTTTTGTGCCAGGGAAAGGTCTGCAACCTTCCCTAGATAAAAGTCTTGCGGCTCTGGTCCCTGGATGCTCAATTCGGTGATCCTATGGATCAATGTTGGATCAACGGTGATGCATATGTCTAACCATATATACCCCCCATGGAATTAGGACAGTAGGAGATTAACACACACGTTAACCTCTTAGTGCCTTTCGAAATGCAATATCTTCATCATGTTCAAGACAGTGGACCTCGCGATGTTCATAGTCCACAACTGAGGGAGGATCTTTGACTTTTTCCCCTTGGTCTTGGTCAAATATTTGTGAGGTTTGAGCATGCCATAGATCTTGCAGTCTCCTAGGTTATAATCACTGATATTCAAGGTTGGAATCCTCTCCAACTACGGTTTGACTGCTTGTATTCCCTTCGGAAGGTACGCAGTGATGACTGCATAGTCGACGTCCCTTGGGAAACTGTCATGACTCACCACACTGACCAGGGGTCAGATGTAGTCAGGTAGGATGGATGGAATTAGCTTTGCATTCACCAAGTCATCACGATGCCTGTTTATTTTCTCGGTCCCAGCTCAGGATGGTCCAGATCCACGAGTAGTCAATGGGGAGGCCGGAACTCCTCGCGTCAATGAGGCTTGGATGCCTACGAATATCAACTTCTCGACCATGAGGTCTATTATAATCTCTTCGACGGATTTTTCTGCTGCACTAATTTCGTCCAACATGAAAACTTGAGATCTGATATCTCAGGTCGGTGAAAAATACTTATTGTAACAGAATGGATGGTGAGGTCTTTAATGATCACTGCATGAAATCAACTAGTTCTCTACAGGCACAGATAATCACAATTGGCAAAAAGTGTTCTTGGTGCAATGCTCGAAGGGATAAATAGATATTTTCATAATGATTTCTTTCAACAGGTCACAAAGCCTTATTCAATGCAATTCCATCCATTATGGCATGGTCCCAACGATCCAATGGAGAACTTTCAGGCTATAACTTCTTTCCTAACTGTTCGAGAGCATCGATTGAATGGTCAAATTGCCTCCAACGGTCATATTTCTTTGTCATGGTGAAGTGCCATTTTTTGTTTTATTGATATTTCGACGAAGTTCGAGTTCTGAAAACCTTTCTTCTGCGAAGTATTCTCTGGAAATTCTTGAAATTTTTCTAACTTTTCTCTCTTCTTACTGAGCTTTCTGGTCTTCTTTCCTGTGATATAAATCACTTGTTTCCTCTTTCCATTATCATTCTTATCTCCTCTTGGCATGATAACTTCGCACTGTGGAAGGTCTTTCATATGATTTAGGGGTAATACCTATTCTCTGTCTGGGGTAGGTTCTCTACTCTCTTGTATAGACATGTGTCTCCAGTCTTCCTATGTCCTTTCAACTTTGACATTCATATCTTTGGTCTTTAGTATCTTCGACTGGCTCTCTTGTTCTTCCAGTAAGTGCATTATTCTCCTAGCCATGAAATCTCTTAGTTCTTGATTTTTCTATTCTAGATCCTCCTCTTCTTGTTTCCTTTGTATCTGATCTTTCTCAATCCAGGTTTTTCATAGCAAGATGGAAAATGGGGCATTGTGCTCAACAAAATTCATGATCTCAAATTCTTATTTTGTTGAAGTGTCATGAGCACTCATATATATCTGGGTAAGTATTCCACAGAGGGTTATCAACTTTCCTCTAAATAATCCTATTCCTCCTAATGAAGGAACCATGGAAGGCTTTCCCAAAATTTCCCAAGTTCTTTCTGTCATGATATTCACCTGTGTTTCCTCATCCAGGACACAATCTATGTCGAAGTCTCATATTCTTGTTTCTATGTACTCTTTCTCTTTTAATACCTTTGATAAGTTGATATTTTTGTGGTCATTCAAGGTTTCTTTCATCTATAGTAATACAGTCTTTGATTCTTTCTGGGGTTCTATCATATCCTTAGTTTTTTGGCTTGTCTCATCATTTTCTTGTTTCATATTCATCTTTTCAACTTTAGCAATTATTCTAGGACAATCCAAAACTCCATGGTCCATATCTTTACAGCAAAGACAACTAGGTCTTCTACCAGGGCATTCCTTAACAAGATGTCCTAGTCTTCTACAACTGTAACAAAGGGTTAATCCTCTCTTTCTCTTAAATGATCCCCAACTTTTCTTGTACTGCGCACTGGGGTCACATTAACTAACCTGCAAAAAATTCTTTCTAGGATCCTTCATCCATTTGTTAGTCCAAACATTCTTTCTATGCATAGGGATAACATACCTTTCATTATTTCTATCAGATCTATTCATATCAAATATTCTTTCTTCTAACTGTGCCCTAGTTTTCATATTAAGAAACAATTTATCAAACATACCTAGATCCATTCTTTTGAAAAAAAAAAATCGGTTATCTTACCTTTCTCAGAGCACAAAGCTTCAAGATCTTACCTCTTTTCTTGAGATAAAACTTTTATTTGTAGCACAGAACTTCACAAGTCAAGTAGAATATTGTGCACTAAATAAATAGATCTACGCATAAAGCTTTATTTTCTTCAGTTCCGAGCAATCACAATTTCAGGTCACAGCAACAAAACCATTTGTTGGCACAGGGGAAGACCCAGGGTTCAACGCTTCAACAATGCATCAACAAAACCCTAACTATAGGCCCTTTCGACAACACCTGTGAAGCAGATGAAGTCTCACTCGAGGTAGAGTATGGGGTGGTTGCAGGACTCAGATGTATGCAACCTAGCTGGGACACAGATCTGTGATTATACCACTTAACAAAGCACTTAGCAGTTAACATTCATCAGTAATTAACCTTTATTCACATCGCAGATCCAAACCCTAATTACAGAGAAGCGTAGTATCCAACAAGATCTAACACATTCAGGCACTTAGCATGGAGAGATAGATCAGATCTAACATTCATTCACCTTACCAAGCACTGAACTATTATACCAGATGCATCATACATAAGGATATCAACACTAAGCATAAATCACATCACTAACTTGCAACATAATGCACAAAGAAACCATAACACAGGATAGACGTGGTTCACCCCAGYGTGGGGCTAYGTCCACAAACTTTTCATCTTCTTTATTATCTTCTCTCAATMTTCTACAAGCCCAGAGCCATAGGAAACCACTCCGCATAGGACAAGAGATCTGCATGGACCTCACCAAATCCTCCTTCCCCAAGCTAGGTTTAAGCACAAAGCCTTCTTACTGTCTATACACAAGCTTCTTACAATCACTTGCACTTAGCTCTRCAAATTCTTAACACATAGCATGCAGAAAACATCCACAAYTATTCACACTTAACACATTGGCCTCTTCCTACATCACCTAGATATTTATTTATACATTACAAAATGGGCCTAAACATGGGTAAAACCCATTGGCCGACATCCCATACTGGTTACATAAACCCTAATCCCAAAAAATTCCCTAAAAAGGGGTCAAGATCCTGCAATCTCTTCTTTGACTTGCGCTCCGCCTTCAAATAGCCTATCAAAGTCGCAAAACATGACCAAGGATCTCCAAAACTTGGTCAAGGGCCAGCAGAGTACAATTCACATGGATTTCCCTTCATGCGAAAGGACTCCATAGATGTGCTTCTTCCATGGAAAAATAAATACAAAACATAAAATTGCAAAATACTATGGAAAGGAGCTAGGGTGTATCTAGATTTTGAAGAAAGAAGGTAAAAGCATGAAGAGATCATCAAAGAGAGGATTCACATAGAGCCTCCTTCACATCCATGCATTGATTTCTTTCTATATTAACTTCTTGCAACTTGGGTTTTTTTCCTTGTGCTTAGAGAACCTTTCAACCAGTAGGTCACCCCCTATGAAGGGGTAGTTCTTCTTGTTGTTACAAATTTACATCTTCATCCATTAGGGTTGCATAAACACTAATCTAATTTCTTCAATAACTCTCGAATCAACCGCTGAAAATTTCCCAAAGTTTGCACACTTATTCTACTTGGTCTAGCGCACGTTTTGGGAAAGTTTGGAGATGTTTTAGTGGATTATTTTATTTCTGTAATAAGTTGTTTGATTCAGCCATAAGAATGATTTATATTGTTTCAGAAAGTGTTTACAACAGCCTTAATGTTTCATGATGATATCTTGGTCTTTGAATCTTGAGTTTCACTAGCATTTAGCTAGTCTATCTCTTGCATATTTCACTTGATTTCTAACACGTTTTTAGCATATTATTGTGACATTTCATTGTTGATATATATTGTTACTAACAAATTCTATTAGGGACATCAATATTAAATTGCTTGTCCAATTGATTATATTGCATCATTACTTGGTTTTCTTGTGTCTCAAGAAGGTACTTCACTATTAACAGGTCTCTCAACTCATTTGGAAATCCTTGAACCTTCCCAGGACCTATTTCTGAGCTCTTCCTATCATATAGAATTTACCTCTAGGAACATCCACTCATACTTATCACTTTTCGTCTCAATTCCCCTATGGTCACTGAGATTCCCCCCTTGATATGATTACCTCACCTCTAAAGTGACGGGGAAACCTACCTAAGGTGATAGTGGGTAGGTGCATTCCTATTTGTCTCCAATTTGTGGTTGGTTTGGGCTTTGAACAACCTGCAACTTGTACGATAACAATACCTACACAACATCATTTTGTAGGAGAAAATATTCAATCAAAAGAAATCGATTTTATGTATTGTAACACAAATGAGAATATGGCGGATAGATTCAGTAAGACTTTAAGAAAGACAAACTTTCTAATATGTAGAGATATTATAGGTTTCATAGAGAATTCATTTATCCATTAATGAGGAGAGTTAGAAATAAATGAAGAAATGTAATTTCTGGCAGGTTATTATAGTGTTTTCAAGTTGTTAAAGTGTGGGTAGATAATTGATAGATTCTATTAGATAAGTGACAGTAAGAACACTCAATTCTATAGGTATTTGATATATGTGTGTGTGTGTGTGTGTGTGTGTGTTGTCTTTCTACTCTTCTACTTTATTATTAAATTACTCTGATTTGACGTTACTGTCATCGACTGACCCAGGTTCAGAGTTAATAAGCTCCCAAAAACAACCATCTAAAACTATTGACCCCTCTGGTAGACCAGAAGGCAACACAACACACAGAGTGCACTGCATAGTCTCACTCGAGATAACTCTCTGGGTGGTTGCAATATTCAGGTGTTTGCAACCTGGGAATGAGTGGATATTTGTGGTTGTATCTTGTAATCTTTCTTTATTCAGTCTAACATATGATTATAGAAGTCATTATATTCATGCATGTGAAATACTAGATCTAAATAGTTAATTCATTCATCTAACCTTTACCACTTAACAACAATAAATATGCATACATTCATTCACAAAAAAAAGGTGTTACCATGGTTCACCCCCTCCTAGATTACATCCACAAAGATCTGGCTCTCAATATCTTTATTATGGTTCAGTAATATGTCATGCTACGCCTATTTACAATATTACATCTTACTCTCTTCAATAGGCTCCTCGTTCCCTATGAGGCTGACTAGATCTCACCAAGCTCCTCAGCCTGTGATCTAACCCTCGAGATCAAGTCACTCACTGCTTCCCTAGCTCACTAGCTTACTGACTCGTATAATTCTTACAACTCTCTACCATCCATTCTCTGATCTCATACTCTCTATCTTCTCTATCCCTTCTTGTAAGTACTACATATATATATTCTTGGATCATCGGCCATTACAATACATTGCAAAAACCATAACCCTAGCATCAATAGGTCTTCCTTGCATGCGTGTCTCACATGCTTCCATCACACATGTTTCTTTTGCTTCCAACTGTCGTTTCTTCCTTTCATGATTATTTTCCCAAAAATAAACTTTTTCCCTGAGTAGGTCTACATCCAACAGGACCCCAACGCTGATCTGTGGCTCGTCCTGAGCCACCTAAAATTTGTGCACTTCTTCAACAGCTCCTTTGAGAGTCTGGTACTTCTCTATGAGTTCCCTTGATTGTGCTTGATCCTGCATGGTATTTTCTTTGAGTGCATCCAATACTTGCACTGTAATTTCCTCGTTGATCATCTCTATGCACTCTGCCTAAGTTTGTTCCATGTTCTTCTTTTCCTCTTCTTCCTACGCAGTGTCCTTTGTTGCTACCTCTTGGAGAGGTTCCATTTGAGCTTGTCGATCCTTCTTCTGTGTCTGCACAGCTATGAGATCTTCTTAAAACTTCTTCATATCTTCTACTCCTTTGAGGCGTTCAGTGATATTCATCGTCTTCTGCCTCTGCTTGAAGTCTTGGATAGATGTGCTTATATTTCCCTCTTTCTGGTCCCACTGTTGGACCTGTTGATTCTCCTCCATCTTTGTCCATAGTTGTGTTGCTCTATAAAACAAGTCGACAGCTGCGCTGACTTGTCGTTCCATTTCCTCCAACTTCCTTGCTGCTTCCTACTTCCTTTGTTCCTTGACCTCCAAGGGAGTGGTAGGGATGAGATGTTCCCAGAGGTTCTTGATCCCCTACCTATATTGATCGACTGTTTTCACAACCTGGTCAATTTTTTGTGTCGTCGTGGGCTTTTTTATTTACACTTTCTTTAGAATTATGTCATAGGCAACAACCAATCCCTCCTCAAGCCTATTTGCATGATATTTCTCATCTTTGGTCTTGATATTTACCTACTTGAGCACCAACTCCAACTCATCCTTGTTGTCCTTCGTGTGTTGCAACTCTGCTGCATCTATGCATGCGCGCGATTGTACCTCCCATGCGATGCTGACTTGCAATTTATATAATGCCTTGGTTGGTATCCACCCATATTACCAACTGTATTTGTGCCAGATATTTCAAGAGTGTATATCCCACAATATCATCCATACGCAACATTTTGGGTGTAACATGAAAAGTTGAGATCGCCTATGCAATCGTCTAGATCATATCATGCTCGTTGGGCATAGCCTTAGCTCCTTATTCTAATGCTGCGATGACTAAATATATTAATCTAATAGCCCTCTACATTTCTCTAATATGATCTAGGAGTTGCCTCATGTCAGCCATCTCGTCCTAGATCTGGTGCCCTTGGTGTTGGGTGTCTTCAAATTCCTCAACTGCTCGGTCGTGGACTCTTTCAACCACAAGGTTCGCATCATCCTCAGTGATTGTATATTAAGATGATGTTTTGTGTGCCTTATCCTTCTTTCCCACACCCCTAGTGTGTATGATCGACATCTTGGTCTGGCCTTGTTCCTATTGGGTAGCACTTGATGTGGTCTCCTGTGTTGTCTCACCCTCTTTTTAATGTTCCTACGGTGCCTGGGTGGTATCCTTTTTCCCTTTCTGGGTACCTTTCTTTGGCACACCCCCTTTATTCTATTATGCCTACTTCTGACCTGGATTTGGCTTCTTGGGATTCATTTTGTCTTCGATAGGTATCTATTCTTTCCTTGCATCAGCCTCCTTATCCATGGGCATTTCTTGAATCAGGACTGGAACTCTCCAGTCATCTTGCCAATCCTTGATGGCCATATCTACTTCCTCTTATTTGATGTAGTATCACAGTTATAGCCATTCCTTCTAGTGATCCTTTCTTTCTTGGATCCATACTATATGCTAGGTCGCTTTAAATTTGGCGATGCCTCAATATTGCACGACCACTTCTAGCGTAATCCTCCAAGTGTTGGCAATTCTTTCCTATAGGTCATTGTAATACCCTGCGAACATGCCTACATTTGCACTTTTTTTTTTGGAGTCTAAAGTGCTCCCCAATGATAGGTATCACATTGCGTAACAACGAGTGGATCACTCACACAAGTATGCATATTTATCCTCCCTCCATATGACCAAGGCAATCAGGATGAGTAGCCCAGAGTAGTGGAACTCTGTCCCCAAGTCCTGTGTGTCCTTGCAGTCTTCAAGGAACATGTTTAACAAGAAAGGGGCCCAACTAAGTATAATTCCCTCTGCACACTATGATGCACTTGCGACAACCCTGATAGGGACTTCCTCCTCACAAAAATTTCTGAGCAACTTGCACTCCATGAGTTTGGTGGCCAGACTTGTTGCTACATCACTGATGTGCTTGATGATGATTCTGCGTGACCCTCTTTCTGTGCCATATGTATTCTTAATTTCCTCAACCAATGCCTTCTCCTTTTTATTTTCATTAAGTAACTACATGGGGATCTCCCCTCAAGATGGAAGCCCTGTAATAAGAGCAATGAGCTCTAGGTCTATCGAGACAGGCTCCTCCACCCATAGGTAGCCTCTGTGGGTAACTACCATCAACTGCTTGACACATTTATTTACATCACGACCCCTTCCAAAGTGTGGGATATACAAAAGGTTTAGAATCCCGGTGTTGGCCAGTCTGGCTTCCCACTGTTTTGGTTGAAAAATTGGCTCATTGAAGGGTCTTATACCCACGTTATCCAGGTAAAATTTCTTTGCAAACTTAGGAAACTTGTCCATATCGATCACATTGTGATCCAAGTACTTCAATTTTTTCACGCAACCTAATAGGTTAGTTGCGATACACACCCCTTATGGAATGCATGATAATACTATGGTTGTTGTAGCCTGCCTACGTAGTGATATTGCTACTAACTTCTTGCCCTTTCGCTTTGGTGGCTGACTCGAGGTTCCAATCTCCATTGTTCTCTCCTCTGTATATGATTCTAATCAGCTGGTGACATATTCTACTATGCCCTCCTATTGTTGTTCCGACAATGTTGTGTGTGACCTTTCTGCCGCATCTGCTTCTTTCTAGTTCGGGACTATCCCATTAACCCTCAGGGATTCTTCAGGGTTTTTAGGGTGTGAAGGATTGCCTGCATCCTTGGCCTACTGGATCTGTCCCACTTCTGGCATATCGATATCCATTCCCACTGCTATTGTTTGTTGGGTTTCCTCCACCATGGGTGTGGGGATTCCTAGTTCCATATTGGGTGAAGGGATTTCATCCAAGTTCATGAATTCAGTAGTTTGGGCAGTTTCCTGTTCAATTCCCTGTGGCTTTTGTGGTTCTCTAAGGTTTTTTCGAGGTCATCTACAGGCCTGGCTCGATGCACCTAGCTTGGGTGGTGCCATGGTGGTTGAAATGGTCTCCGTTGAGCTAGTTCATTCAGTAACTCCTAAAAACTCACTCTCTTCTCTGTATAATTTGTCGCTTTGTGATTTTATTGATTTCACAATAACCCTTTTGTTACCCTCATGATTTCCTTATATAGAAATTGTGTGAAACTTCTTGGATAAGTTACCCAAGCTATTTTTTGAATGAACTGGTGCTTCCCACGTACCTTCCATTGAATTCTCTTGACGTCGCCAGTTGGTGTGATTAATGCGACATCCCATCAATCATTCTTGTCATTCAATTTTGATAGATTCCGCCAATTGGTGCCTATTTTCCGTAACCACCATTTTCGCAATTTCATCCTTTTTCTGACCGTTGTTCCTTTCTTCGATGCATTAACATTTTTGAGTGCATGTGATGTTGTTTGGCCAGTGTGCATGGAAATTTTATTTTCGACGCGCTACCCTTCTTTTAGCTGGTTGTTTTCCTCCGATGTCTGGTGCGATAACCCCTCTGTTGTTGCACATATTCCTTTATTTTTTTATTTTTTAGTTGCTAGGAGGTCAATTGTCCCTATACATATTCAATAAAATCCCATTTATCATTCCTCTGAGTTCTATTCCTCCCAAACTATTCAAATATAAAAATCCCCCATATGTGATAGTCTTTACTTCATATGGTCCCAACCAATGCATTCTGAGTTTTTCTGGGTGTTGAAGAGATTTACTGTCGTACACCAAGACTAGGTCTCCCTCCTTGAAATTTTCCCTCTTGATATGTATATCATGTCAAGCTTTGTCCCTTTCTTTCTGTACCTCTTGGTGAAACCTTGCTAGAATCCTATCTTCTTCCATGATCATCAATTGACTTAACCTTTCTTGTATTGTGCCTCGCTCTTTCATGTTTGTAATTGTTTCTACACGCAGACTAGGAATGAAACATTCTAATGGCACCATTGCTTCTTGTCCATACACCAATCTGAATGGTGTCTTCCCTATCAATTTATTGCATGTGGTCATGTATGCCCATAGTATTGTTGGTATCTTCAATTCCCAATCATCCCTATTAAAATTACATATCTTTGTCAGTGCTTTATCGACGATCTTATTAAAGGATTCCACTATTCCATTTGCTTGAGCATGATATGGTGTACTCTTTTCATGATAAACTTCAAACTCCTCGGTCATAGCCTTAATAGTGTTGTTAATGAAATGAGTGCCTTGGTCACTCATCAAAATCCTTGGGCATCCAAATCTAGTGATCACTTGATTAAACAAGAAGTGTGTTGTTGTCTCTTTGCTATAATATTTTACCGATCTTTCTTCTACCCATCTTGTTAAGTATCCTATCGTAGTAATGATATATCTTTCTCCTGACCTTTTTTTTGGTGGGTTAATTAGTCCCACAAAATCTATTGCCCATTTGTCGAATACCTCTAAGGTTACTTATGGCTTCAGGGGCATCTCATCCCGTCTGTTAGGTTTACCAACCCTATGACACCCATCACATCTCTAGTAGTAGTCCTTTGAGCCTCTATGAATATTCGAACACCATAGTCCTGCCTTCAATACCTTCTCCATGGTAGCTTTTCCTGCATAATGTGCTCCCTCAATTCCCTCATGGGATTCTTCTTAAATCCTAGGTATTTCATGTTCTAGTACACATCTTATCAAGATGTTGTCTGCACCCATATTGTATAAGTGTTATGCAATCGATTGATAATATGTAGCCCTGACTACCAGATTTTTCCTCTACATAGTGTTGAATTGTTGTGGCCTAGTCCCTCTACTCAAGTATTGAATGATTTCTACAAAATATTCATCAACTACTTGGACTGAAAATAACTGTGCATCGGGAAAGTTGTGTTGGATTACTGAGAGGGGGGGGGTGAATCAATAATAGAGAAATCTAATCCTTTTTAACCATATAATGCAAGTGTTATATCAATGTAGAATTATCATCCAATATTTGCAGAGTAAATAAAAAATGAACAAATGAACAATCATACACATACATAGTACACCAATGTTTTTACGTGGAAACCCAAAGCAGGAGAAAACCACATAATTCTTTTTCTTATATGTATTGAAGAATTACATTCATTAGAAGCACCAACTTCCTTTTTTTTCCAGTTGCAACTGGAAGGAGGCTCCAACCCTCTATTTTATTAAGCTACAACCTGAGGGAAGCTCCAATTCCCCAATTCTTTGGCTACAACTAGAAGGAGGATACAACCCCCTATGTTCTCCGACTACAACCGAAAGGTGGCTACAACCACCTGTCATTTCCATGTCCAACTGCCCTAACGTATAAGTATAATGATGGAACCACTTTTACACTATCATTGTGAGATATACTGTTGTAAACCTATACCAATCAACCTGCACCAAACAAACTGTACCAATAACCTGAACCGTGCATCAACCATGCATCCACATGTAACTCAACTTGTAATCAACCTGTACCATAAACAAGTCCACCAACCTATACCTCAACCTCAACAAAAATACCTCATCAATTTCATCATCCAAATCTGATGTGTAACTTTGTAATAGACCAGGTGTATATTATCACATACCTGCAAACCTTCCTTAACTTTAACAACAAGAGACTAGCATTTTCATCAAACTTTACTTTAGTCTCACATGACTAGTTTTTGATTAGTCAACAACCCTAACTTGAAATAATCATAACTATGTACCTGTAATGAATAAAGATCTGAAAATAGTAAACAATGTTCTTCAGTGTGTTTTATGCAATTCCTCCAGGTGTCACTACTTGAAACCTCTCAGAAAAGGAGTTATAGAAAAAATTCTAGAGAGCAAAATTGTAGATCGTGCCCCGCACAGAATATTTGTTGTATGGATATGAAAATTGTACAAATAACACTATAGACTATAATATAACCTACACATTTGGTCTTATTGAATTTGGATATGTTATGAATAAGTTATGACATTTTTACCCGAAACGCATGTTTTAGACTAGTTTCAGGACTAGCCACAAACCTTATTTTCCACGGAGTGTAACTACAAAAACACAATGACCCGAACCTGAAATTCATACCACAAATACTTGGATTTGTTTCCTCAATGACCTACCAATTTCACGGTCTGAATCATTTTAGAAAAAACGTTATTACGAAAATGGTGAGATGGCCTGTAAATAACATACATTAGAAAGCATCATCAAAACAATTTATCCTGCCTTGAATTTTGTCCTTCTTTACTTCACCTTCCCTCTGAAATTCAGCTTAGATATCCTTTGGTTACCTCAGTCACATGTAGATATTCAATACCCTCAAGTGTGATTAAAATGAGAGAGCCTTGCCTCTTATTTATACTTTCATGTAGCTTCCTCAAGGAGTTACCTTTTAACCATCTTAACCCAATTTCCTTATTTTAGGGCTAGCCCACTTCTAACCACTTTCCATAATTAGAAAGTTCTTCATTTACTTTATTATTTAAATAATCATCCTTGAATTTGTCACTTCAATTTATTATTTAAATAATCCTCTTTGACTTTGTCACTTCATTTTATTATTTAAATAATCCTCTTTGACTCTGTCACTTCAATTTATTATTTAAATAATCCTCTTTGACTTTGTCACTTCACTTTATTATTTAAATAATCTTTTTTTTACTTTGTCACTTCACTTTATTATTTAAATAATTTCTTCTTTGCAAGCACTTTGACTTCTTTGACCTTTGGGGGCTTCAAGCCAACATATGCGGGTCCTCCAAATTCGTAAGGCCATAACTCTAAAACTGTGAGAAGTTATGTGACGTTCCACATACCACCAGAAAAGGCATGACATGTACTATCCATATAGAATAGTCTTACCTGCAAATATATCAAAAATCATACCATTATACATGAAACAAAATTGGGTCCATTACCCAAAAATTTGTGCTACTAGAATTTTCTACTGAACTTTCTTCAAAGGTTGACATCAATGACAACCAACCCAATTAATCAACAATATCCCCCTTTGGAATCGATGGAAACACTCTAATGCAATACTGGAATAATATCACTCATGCTCCCCCTAGAACCATGCCTACATCTCTTTGACCAACGCTCCCTCTGGAACCATGCCTCTATCCTTTGCATCTGATAAATTTGTCCCCCTTTGTCATCAATGGAAAATGTATCTTTCCATTCAGCTCTGCTTCCCCTAACTGAATCATTTGATCTTCCAACCTGAAATGTACATCTAAGACATATAAGATAATAATTCAAAATCATTCATTTTGGAGTAGAAATAACTCTGAGTCTTTGGTGAAGATACTCAAAGGCTTCCCATGGAAGCGGTTTTGTAAAGATGTCTACCACTTGTTCTTTTGTGCCCACATATTCAACTTTGATGTTATTTTCTGCAACATGTTTCCGTAGAAAGTGATACTTGATTGGAATGTGCTTCGTCTTGGAGTGCATCACCCGATTCTTTGAGATACTAATGGCGCTTGTATTATCACAATAGATTGGAATGGGCTCATCATACTCAAATTGTATATATGTTAGAGTTTGTTTCATTCAAAGAACATGTGTACAACATGTTGCTTCTGCAATATACTCTTCCTCGGCTATAGATAAATATACTGATGATTGTTTCTTGCTTAGCCATGATACTAAACACTCACCCAAGTAGAACGTTGCTCCACTGGTTCTTCGTCGGTCATCAATGCAACCTACCCAATATGCACATGTGTAGGAAATAAGTGATAGATCATTTCCTTTTAGATACCATAATACAAACTCTTTTGTTCCTTTGAGATATCTAAAATTCCTCTTCATTGCTAATACATGTGATTCTTTGGTACTGCTTGAAATCGTGCCACCTATCCAACGTTCTGCATTACATCTGGTCTAGATGCTCTCACATATAGTAGGCTACCAATCATTGACCTATGTTTCCTCTGATCTCTAGACTTGTAATAATCATATTTGCTCAACTTGCAACTGGATTGCATGGGAGTTATAACTAGTTTGCAATATTCCATTCCGAACCTCTTTAGCATTTCTCTGATATACTTGGTTTGAGAAATAAAAATTTCTCGGTTGATTTGACGTATATGAAGACCTAGAAAGAAGGATAGTTCTCCAAGTAATGACATTTCAAATTCATTATGCATGTCCTCTGCAAATTTCTGGCTTAACCTGTCATCAGTACTTCCAAAAATAATATCATCAACATAAACTTCAATTAATAAAATACTATCTTGAGTTACCTTGATGTAGAGGTTGTTGTATGCACTTCGTTTTATGAATCCTGTTTGCTACATATATTTATCCAGTCTAGAGTACCATGTTCTAGGAGCCCGTTTTACAACATACAAGGCCTTCTTTAATTTACACACATAATATGTGTTCTCTGACAACTGAAATCCTTCTGGTTGTTCAATGTACACTTCTTCTTCAAGTTCCCCATTCAAAAAAGTTGATTTTATGTCCATATGATACACTTTAATATTTTTGGAGCATGCATAAGCTAAAAGAAAATAGATTGCTTCCATTTTGGAAACTAAGGAAAATGTTTGTTCAAAGTCAATTCTTTCAACCTATGCATATCCCTTATATACCAATCTATCTTTGTTCCTTGTAACCTATCCATATTCATTCAATTTATTCTTGTATACCCACTTTGTTTCGATCACATTCTTATCCTTTCATCTTGGAACCAATTCCCAAGTGTTATTTTTCTCTATTTGATCCAATTATTCATCCATGGCCTTATTCCAAAATTCATCCTTGTTGGCCTCTTCAAAACAGGTTGGTTTAATCGTAGATGAGAGTTCTAGGTGTATTTGTTCTGGTGAATAGATTCTTCTAGTCTGAACTCCTGCATATTTTTTTCTGATAATTTGATATGAAGGATGATTCTTCTGTACTCATCTTCTAGGTGTCTTTGGAGGCACTCGTTGAACTTGGTGTTCTTCTTCTGTCGGATCCTCATCATCTTCCCCTTCTACTTCTTTTTCATCTTATGCTTCTTCTTCATAAAGTTGTTCCATTGATTCATTTTATTCTTCCTTTAATTCCTCTCTAGCCATTTCATCAATTGTTACGTTGATGTTGTCCACAACTTTGTTCAATCTCAGGTTGTAACACTTGTATGATTTCCTTGTACTTGAGTAACCAACAAGTACTCCTTTTTCCACACGAGAGTCAAACTTTCCCATTCTTCCATCTTCACTTTGTAACACTTGTATGATTTCCTTCTACTTGAGTAACCAACAAGTACTCCTTTGTCCACACAAGAGTCAAACTTTCCCATTTTGCCATATTCTCTTTTGATGTAGCATTTGCTTCCAAAAACTCTGAAGTGCTTCACATTTGTTGGTCTTCCTTTCCATAGCTCATAGGGAGTTTTGTGAGTTTTGTTTCTGAGCATTACTCTACTTTGAATGTAAACTAATGTATGCACTTCCTGTGTCCAAAAGATATCTGTCAATTTGGAATCCATTAGAATTGTTCGAGCCATTTCCTGTACTGTATTGTTCTTTCTTTCAACAACTCCATTCTATTGAGGTGTCCTAGCAACGAAGAATTGCCTTGTTATTCCATGACTACTACATGATTCCATAAATTCCTTTGAAGTGAAAACTCCTCCATTATTAGATCTCAAGAATTTTATTTTTGAATCCATTTCATTTTCAAGCATTTCCTTGTAGACCTTGAAGTTTTCAAAATCTTATGACTTATTCCTGAGAAAGAAAACTGTAGTCATTCTTGTATAATAATCAACTAATAACATAAAGTATTTCTCACCTTTTAAACCCTTTATTGCAGTTGGTCCAACTAGATCAATATGCACAATTTCTAGTGGTCTTTTCATTGAATATTTTTTTGATTTAAACCTGGTCTTTGTTTTCTTTCCTTGTTGACAATGTTTGCATAAAGTGTTGGTTGGTTTTGTGATCTGGGGAATTTCTCTAATTGCTTCCCTTTTGCTGAATTTGACAAGGTTATCAAAATGTATGTGGCCCATTCTTCTGTGCCATAGCCAACTTTCATATTCCTTTCGTAGGAAACACTTTTCTTTTCCAATTTCACTTAATACATATATGTTGCTTGAAGTTCTCGCAGCTGTTGCAATCAATTTTCCTAAAACTTCTTTTCTTATCTCACAGTTTTTTGAATTGAAAGTAACTTTATGACCTTGGTCACACATTTGACTCGTAGTTAGAATATTATGTTTCATATATTCTACTAGTAGAACATTTTCTGCCTTGGTATTCTTGTTCCCAATTCTGACTATGCCTTTTCCAATGATTTTAGTTGAATCATCATTTCTGAAGGAGATCGATCCATATATTTCCTTTATTAATGTAAGAAACCTGTCTCTATCACCTGTGATGTGTTTTGAATAGCCACTGTCAACATACCAACCACATTTTTTCTGCTTAGATTGTAGAGCGAGTCTTCTTTATCAAAGTCTTCTACTGCCATGAATACAAATCTTTCAGTATCACTGTCACTAAATTCATCTTCATCTGATGATGAGATGTCTTCTTTGGTGCATAATATGTGACATCCCAAAAAATAGTTTATTTTAAGTTTGAAATTTCTTAGGAAAATTATTCCATTTTTGGTAAATTCAAAATTGAAAATTTTTTGCCATTTATGGAAATTCTGAATTTCGAATTTAGTTAATTGTAATTAATGATTATGATTGTTGGGAAGAGACCTGATTTGACCCAACTAACTACTTGACTATGACACTTGTATGAAACAAAGTATTTTATAATTATTGCTGAAGGACAAATGGAACAACCATGTTGAAATCAACTGATCATGACTCCATGAGTGGGGAACATGTTGGAACTACCTCAGGCATGATTGTTACAAGAGAAAAATCAAGAATTTGACCATTGGCAGCCCCCGAAAATCAGGGATTTGGAAATTTGCAAAAATTCCCAAGGGGGGAAAAATACCTAGGCAAAAATGACTTTGCATATATGGCATATGGGAAGAAGCAGGATGATGCCTAGTATGTTGGGGAAAAGGATTTATCTCTTGTTGTTATGAACACTATTGATGAGTCTTAGGCAAGGGAGGAGTTGTTGAACACTGAAGGACTCTTTCTGAGGAGAAGTTCTGGGTTATCCCTCATGGATTCATGGTCAGGCTAGGGGGAGAACAGGACAAGTGATTTGGTTGTTTTTTTCTAAGGTTGGGAGGAACGTGGTTGTTCCATTTGTTATTCGACAATTGTTTAGATATGTCATCCTACTCTATTCTATGGCTGAATTTTATATGCTTTAGTAACTGATAGGATGTATCTATTTAATTATGAATAGAAGTAATTCCATGGATGAAAATACGATTGAATATTGTTGAATTTAAGGACTAACAAAATGTCTCAAAAACTAATTCTGAATGGATTATATATGTTGGATTATGTTGTTGAGTGAATATCATTACCATTAGATTTCTGTTGTGATGAGATAAAGACTGTAGGGTAAACTCCCAACTAATTGTTTTTTTGCTGTGTAAATTATCTGTGCATGTTATATGAGCGGAACCACATTATGTAGATATGTATACGAGATTTTATTTTTTGTAGGTAAATTCATAGAGCCAATGTACTTAACTGGGTTTTCCTTTTTATATACATGTTAAAACCCAAAATCAAGACAAATCTCTACTATGATGGAATTCACAAAATATGTATACATATAGCTATAGGGATATAGTTATGCTTATAGGTATTTATGTTTGGCAATCGACACAATCGTTCGAATTAATCCTTATAATAGAAATGGTAATATATATATACACACATAATATATAGTTAATATGTAAGTTGTTCCAACAGTTATGTGGCAAAATAACTGTACAAATAAAGTACTAAAGGAATGGCCTTATATATATAGGGAGTATCATGGATATAATTACAGAATCATATCTTTAAGTTAAACATATAGTTCTAACTACACTGATAAATCTCAGACCCTTTTAATGATCTATTGCATAGAATCAATACAATTCGGAAAGAAAACGAACAACTCAGACTACCATTTTACAATTCTGAATAAAACGATTACAGTAGTGATCAAAATAACTAAAGGATATTCATCTAGAACCCTTCCATTCTATATGTCTAAGATTTACTATAATAAAACTTCGAAAGTAAGGCCACAAGAATAAATACAGGAGCAATAAAATTCCTTTACAATATCCAAAATAAACTGGAAGGGGTCAAAATATAATTATTGTTCGCAATATTATTCAATCCAGAAAGGTTTGAAGAGGAGGATAGGATTCAAAAGGATCTGTTCATATTCCCATCTCATTCAACTCCTTTTCAAATAATGATATAGAAATGTTCAATATACATCAGTCTTATGAATATACAATATTAAGATTTGATCCTCTTATTCTATCGTAAAGTAATTTATAGAGATAAAGAATCAACTATCATTAAATCCAACAAATCTTCATCCACAGGGATAACTTTTTAAGTTTAAATCTTATTGATCCTTAGCTGCCTAGGGCACTCCTTGAGAGGGGAGAGAGGGAACTCGAATACATTTTATGTGTGTGGTAAGGATCGACATCCACAACTCTCGCATGGCCTAAATCCCTGCACAAGATTTCACAAAACACCATTAATATTGTTCAATGGAACCAAGTCGAATATAAATTAAAATAAAAAGATTAGTAATAGGAAGGGTTATGCAGAGTCTCACTTAACTTACGATTGAGAAATCAGATATCCGTTCCCTCTTGTGTTGGGATGAGTAGCGTCCTAGAGCAAAGGGAAAGAGGGGCCCAAGACTCTCTGAAGGTTACCCTTGCAATCGCAGGGTCCCATCATTAGCATTGTGTACCAAATCAAATAAAAAATGAAACACTTCAGAAAAAAATAGATAGACGACATTTACAGTGGAGTCTGAATTTCATGATTTGTATAACGAGAAAAGGCCAAATACATTATTCAAATTGTAAACATTGAATTTAAAAGCCACGGGTCAAATAACGTCATCAAAGTCTATCTAGCATCGACTGAGAGAAGTTTAATTAAAGAAAAGGAAAACACAGAGTCAACATCCATGTTGATTTTACTAGACTCGAATCGCCTTTGACACACACACAAACATTAAGAGACTTGGAACAAAAAATATGACCCAAATTTTAAATACAATGCAGGATACAAAACATATTCCTATAACAAAATTGGTGCGATTCACAGAGTTCCCAAACGCCTATTTATATATGGCTATGCTGAATGAAATTTCAAAAATCATTCTATGAGGCAAACTCACAGTTACAAGAATAATTTGGTAGTTGGGGAATGGAGGACCCAAGTATAAATCAATACAAGATACCAACCAAGACAGAAAAGTGTTATTCAAAACTTGTCGAATGGAATTTCCCTAACTTGGATAATTATGATATACAGTCACAGCGTGGTTCCTAACCTATCGTTTGAATTCTAGGCTATAGTTCCGGTGAAGTCTCGAAGAGACTCAAGACTAAGTAATGGCGCAGAAAGAAATGAAGGAATATAGGAGGCAACTAACCCTAAGAGAAAACGACATACAAAAATGATACCTATGCAAAATCGTTGGAAAGGAAACACAAAGAGCAGAATGCCAAAGACCTTGCAGAAAGATTGAGTATAAAGTAAAACAATAGGGAAGCCACTTACCAGAAGTGAGAACAGTCCAGGGAGGCTCTCCAAGCCACCATTTCCCCACAGCAAGAAAACAAAGAGAAAGCAACAGAGCCAACTTCGGAATAACTTCAAAAGAATGAAAAAAGTAAAACTACTATAACCCTAACGCACTCACACCATGCAGAGTGAATGCTGATGGTAAAATGGGTGGCGCGGGCCATGTGATGGAACTGAGTTGGCGCGTTCGTGTTGGATGGAGGGACAGGTGATGGCCTCATTTTTTACATACCCAATGCCTCCATTAATGGTCAGGTCGGAGGTTTAACTCTCGACTGACATAAACTTTCATTTCACATTTAATGGGTTACGATGTAAAGGTTAGATCCCTCGTAATTCTACGATACAGAAACTATTAACCTCTAACTACTACCAGTCCATTTCTCACCTTGTTTAGATTAGGTAGAGTTAACGAATTGTTAGCATCGGGTTTTTCTAACCAGAAAGTCGTTATGTCGTGTATTGACTGGAAGGACTTTACCCAACCAAAAAATTACCGAGAATATTTTTCGATGACTTTGGCCATATAAAGAAATTCCAAACACCTTATGTTAAACCAACATTTCGCCAAGGTGTATAATCCTGACCCCCAAAATGTTATGTATGATATATAAGTTTTATTCGTATAGTCTTTTGAGTTTAACCTTGCACACAAGTATGGAAGTGTGTTATTAGAGGAGATTTTAGGACCCTAAGTCCTAAGCCTAATATAGTTATAAGTTAATACAATGTATAGACATATATCTACATATGAATGTTAGCATGACTTAAAATTTAAAGAAAAACGTTAGATTGTGGGGTCTGCCTATTTAGGAAACTATGTTCAATGGGTATAAGGTTGGGTAGTAATGTCATCATTGACATTCATAACTTAAGGAAACCTATCAGAGTTTAACAATGGAGATAAATGGCTACTTTCTTTTAATTATAAGTCTGTTTAAGGAATTGAAGATTAATGTCACTAAGAAGAGATTTTTTTTTTTTAAGACAACTTTGAGGTACATTACATAAGCTTTTCTTGAAAACTTTATTTGTGGTTCTTTTGCCTTTATATGTTTGTTTTTTGTTTGAGTAACCTTCATCATTTCTCTTTTTCTTATGAAGAAATTTGTTAGCAAAATGACCAATACCATCACAATTAAAACAAATCAAAGGAAGCTTACCTCTATACCTGTTGTTGGTTCCCTTGTTCAATCATTTGATAAAGCTGGTTGCTTCCTCAACATCTTCTGAGACATCACTATTGTTTCTATGTTCATTTTCTTTTTTCTTTGACCTTTTGTATTCTTTGAAGGTTGTGTCTTTTATATATGTATTTTCCTGCTCAGTTCTCATTTCATATGTTGTGAAGATTCCATGTAGTTCGTCCATTCTTATTGATTTTAGATCTACTCTATCTTCTAGTGCTAATATCTTAGGGTCAAATATAATAGAAATAGATCTTAGTACCTTTTGAACAATTAAAGATTTTTTTATTTCTTCTCCCAACCCCAAGATTACATTTACTGTTTCATCGACTCGTAAAAAGTAAGCTGCAATGTTCTCATCTTCCTTCATCTTTAGTTGTTTGAACTGACCTATGTAAGTTTGAAGCTTTGTTGGTTTGACTTTTGAATCTCCTTCATAAATATTTCAAAGTTTCTCCCAAATCTCTTTAGCATATTTATAATGTGCAATTTTGGTGAATACCGATTCTCCAATACCATTCATATGTGCATTTATGGCTTTGGAACGATTTTGACCGAGTTTCATTTCTTAGTCACTTGTCGATGGAACTACTGGTGTTGTGTATCCATCTACAATTGATTGCCAAATTTCAAATCCCTATGCCTGTATATATGTCTTCATCCTTATTCTCCAAAATACATACTTCTGTCCATCAAACTATGGTATTCCATTTTTATACATGTTGTTGCTCTCCATGATCTACCTTTCAATGGTTAAATTGATTTCTAAAGGAAGCTTCTCTGATACCAATTGTTGGATTATTGAGAGAGGGGGTGAATCAATAATAGAGAAATCTAATCATTTTTAACCATTTAATGCAAGTGTTATATCAATATATCATTGTCATCCATTATTTGCAGAGTAAATAAACAATGAACAAATGAACAATCATACACATAGACACTACACCTGTGTTTTTACGTGGAAACCCAAAGCGGGAGAAAACCACATAATTCTTTTTCTTATGTCTTGAATAATTACATTCATTAGAGGCACCAACTTCCTTTTTTTTCCAGCTGCAACTAGAAGGAGGATCCAACCCTATAGTTTCTCAGGCTATAACATGAGGGAAGCTCCAACTCCCCAATTCTCTAGCTACAACTAGAAGGAGGCTACAACCCCCTATGTTCTCCGGCTACAACTGGAAGGTGGCTACAACCACCTGTCCTTGCCCCGTCCAACCACCTTGATGTATAAGTAGAATGATGGAACCACTGTCACACTATCACTATGAGATATATTGTTGTAAACCTGTACCAATCAACATGCACCAAACAACCTGTACCAATAACCTAAACCATGCATCAACCATGCATCAACCTGTACCTCAACCTGTAATCAACCTATACCATAAACAAGTGCACCAACCTCAACCAAAATACCTCATCAATTTCATCATCCAAATCTGATTTTTAACTCTGTAATAGACCTAGTGTATATGATCACACGCCTGCAAACATTCATTAACTTTAACAATAAGAGACTAGCATTTTCATCAAAATTTACTTTAGTCTCACATGAATAGTTTTGGATTAGTCAACAACCCTAACTTGAAATAATCATAACTATGTACCTGTAACGAATAAACATCTAAAAATAGTAAACAATGTTCTTTAGTGTGTTTTATGCAATTCCCCCAGGTGTCACTACTTGGAACCTCTCAGAAAATGAGTTATAGCAAAAATGGCATACCTTGTTGAATTCTTATTCTAGAGAGCGAACTTGTAGAGCGTGCCCTGCGTGAAATATTTGTTGTATGGATATGAAAAATATACACATAATACTACAGACTGTAATATAACCAAAACATTTGGTGTTACTGAATTTAGATCTTCTATGAAGAAGTTATGATGTTTTTACCCGAAACACCTGTTTTAGACTAGTTTCAGGTCTAGCCACAAACCCTATTTTCCACAAAGTTCAACTCCAAAAATACAATGACCCACAAGATAAATGTGTACCACATCTAATTGGATATGTTTCCTCAATGGCCTCCCAATTTCACGGTCTGAATCATTCTAGAAAAAAGGTTATTGCGAAAATGGTGAGATGACCTGTAAATAACATATCTTAGAAAGCATCATCAAAAGAATTTATCCTCCCTTGAATTTCGGCCTTCTTTACTTCACCTTCCCTCTAAAATTCAACTTAGATATCTTTTGGTTACTTAAGTCACATGTAGATGTTCAATATTCTCAAGTGTGATTAAAATGAGAGAGCCTTGCCTCTTATTTATACTTTCATGTAGCTTCCTCAAGGGGTTACCTGTTAACCATCTTAACTCAATCTCCTTATTTTAGGGCTAACCCACTTCTAACCACTTTCCATAATTAGAAATTTATCCATTTACTTTATTATTTAAATAATCCTCCTTGACTTTGTCACTTCACTTTATTATTTAAATAATCCTCTTTGACATTGTCACTTCACTTTATTATTTAAATAATCCTCTTTGACATTGTCACTTCACTTTATTATTTAAATAATCCTCTAACTTTGTCACTTCATTTTATTATTTAAATAATTTCTTCTTTGTCGACAGTTTGACTTCTTTGACCTTTTGGAGCTTCAAGCCAACATATGAGGGTCCTCCAAATTCGTAAGGCCATAACTCTCAAACCGTGAGGAGTTATGTGACATTCTACATACCACTAGAAAATGCATGACATGTACTATCCATATATAATAGTATTACCTAGAAATATATCAAAACTCATATCATTATACATAAAAAAAAACTTGGGTCCATTATCCAAATCTTTGTGCTACCGAAATTCTCTACTGGACTTTCTTCAAGGGTTGACATCAATGACAACCAACCCAATTAATCAACAAGTTGTAATCTATATTCGTAGGTTCCCCTCCATTAATGATCCTTGACAAGTGATAAGGTCCTGCATTCAACTTCCTTGGTTTGAATATCACTTCGAAGTCAAATTCCTGGAACAACAATAACCATCTACAAGTTCTCCCCCACAACACTGGCTTGTTGACGAGGTATTTGAGAGTTGAGTGGTCTATGAACATCTTCAAAATTTTTCCAAATAAGTAATGTATGAACTTATGAAGTGCATAGACCATATATAAGCCTTCTCTCTGTGTGGTATTGTAATTTTGTTCTGATTCTGACAGTTTTCTGCTAGCAAATGCTATAGGATGGTCCAATTCTCCTTCTCTTGGATGCACCAGAATAACTCCAAGTGTTATGGATGATCCATCTACATGCACATGGATTTTCTTTTCCCAATATGAGAATACTAATATTGGTGTGGTTACCATCTTCTCTTTCAAGGTGTCCAATCCTCGCTGACAGTCCTCATTCCACTGAAACTTGTTTTCTTTTCTCAACAATTTATCCATTAGCACAGTGATCTATGCATACCCTTTTATAAATTTCCTATAGTATCCTGTGTGTCTTAATGTTTCTCTTAACTGGCATACTTATTTTGGTGGTGGTAGATTAAAAATTAGTGCAATCTTGTCAGTATCTACTAGCAAGCCTTGTTTATATACTATATGGCCCAATAATATCCCAAAGGGTGTTTCGAAGATGCACTTCTTGATGTTTAACGATATCTAACACTACCCACATATTTCTAAAATCAGCCTCAACACCTATACATGGTCTTTCAATAGACTATAGACTGTCCAATCGTCCATATATACCTCTAGAAATTGGTAAATTAATTCTTTGAATGCATCTATGACTACTCTGGAAAATATTGTTGGTGAATTCTTTAGTCCAAATGACATGAATGTGTACTCTTAGGATCCCCATTATGTGGAAAAAGTGGTCTTGTATGTCTTCTGGGGATATCTTGATATGACACCTCCTTTTATATGACAAAAGGATGGTTATTCGGTTGGGTGACGATCTATAGCAGGTGGATTAGTTGGGAAACTTCCAATAGCCCGTGAATTTCAATGAATTCCTTGCAACTTTTGCAAGTATACGTGGGCTATAATGGTGCAAAATGTGTATGTACATGATATGTAGTGGTGCAAAAAGTGTATGTACATAGGTTGTAATGGTGCAAGGCATGTACATCTTCTAAAAAATGGTTTTTTCAGAAGAGCTTCTCAGCAGTTCTTTGGAAAAATATGCAAGTAAGAGGGCCAACGCCATGTATGCATGAGTAGGGCATTTTAGGGCTATAAAAGATGCCCCCTAATGTGTGAGGTCATAAGAGAAACTGATGGCTGAAATACATTACAATATATTCACCAATGTACGAAATCGAGTGAGCCTGGGACTAGAGTTTGGGAGGTGCCATCTGCAAAACAACAATTGTCTCTCTAGGGAAGGAATACCCATGCTCAGGATGAACTAAATCATGGTTTCCAATCAAATACATTCTAGATCCATGTCATATAACTATATAAAGTGTAGCCATGAGAAATACACAATGGATCTACATCTCAAAATCAATCAAAGAAATATAAGTATAGTATTCAACTTCAAGAAGCTATTGACGCCCAATGGTTGGAGATGAAGTATTCATAGTTCAAGCAACAAATTAAAGATCTTCAAAACTCAGGTAAGAGTACAATGAGATTGTATAACTCACTACCCCGAGGTCTTCGACGACTCATCGATAAAATATATGGATCTCGATGATCAAGAAGATAACTTCGTCGATTTTGAATTAGGACTTGACTCGACTCACGGGATGGCCGACTCATGAGGTCAAGAGACAAACTGTAGAAAGGTCGACTCAAGTTGGGTGAAAATTCCCTTGGAAAAAATCATGAAAGATGATCAGAATTAGGAAGCATGACATTGACATAAGTTCACGATGCAGGAGGCAACACAAACTCTCCATGTGTTTGGAAGAGTAATCAAATAGAGGAGGACACAAATATATGTAGCGAGAACAATTTCCTAAGGTCATACTAGATCCCAATGCTTGATGAACAAACAAAAGGATGTGCTTTGTCCAAGGGAGACTCTTTGTGCTGAAAAAAGAATATATATTTCCCCTCCCCTCTTTTTCGAATATTTAATTTTTTTTGTCTTTTTCAATTTTTAAAGAGCTTGAAAAAGAATAAAATAATGCTACATTAAAAAGGAGGAAATAGTGTCACAAGAAAGAATACTTGTTCCAAGCACAAGGAACATACTAATACTCAGAGAAAGGAGACATGTGCAGGAAAAGGACACTCAGGGAAAATTCCTCCATGGATCAAGGTGTCAAGTCATAGAGGAAAAATGTGGTACAAGGCTTGTGTATAAAGCATGCTTCAAAGTTTCAGTTGAGAGCAACATGGAGCTGACATTAGGCCAAAGATGCAGAGACGCAAATGCGATTAGTCAAGACACAATGAGACCCCTTCCATGTCATTTTTACGAGCCCATAGAAGGTAAGCTCAATATTTTTTTTTCACGTTTAGAGAGTTTGAAAAAATGTAAAAGAAGACTCGAGGGAGTACCTTTATTGGAGATAGTCTAGTCAGTTTGAAAAAGGGTTAAACTTTCACCGAAAAGACATCCATTCAAAACCATTTTAACGAGTGTGACAAAGACAATATAACTCAACAATATTTTCAATTTTAAGGAGTCTGAAAAGAGCTTAACTATGGACTCACAACCTTTTTTTGATTTTAGTCTCCTTAGCTCGAAAAAGTATAAAAGTTACTGAGGAGAAATCTCCCGACGAGATGAATCTCCCGAGGTGTACCTTTTTCCGATATAATCTATAGGCTAAAAAAAGGGTTAAACTCATGCTAGTAGATGTTCTTCTGGAACAATTTAATGAGTGTGAAGGAACAAGGTCACTCGATAATATTTTCAATTTTAGGGACTCTGAAAAGAGCTTAACTATGGACTCCATGGGGGTTCCTTTTTCGTAAGTAATCTCCAAGGTTCAGAAAAGGAGATAAACCAAAACTAAGGAGAATGTTCCTTTTTCAAAGATTTAGTCCCTTAGGCATGAAAAAGGGTTAAACTTATGCATGATAATACTCTTCTAGCAAACCAAAGTTCCTAGAGCATACCTTTATTCATGAAATTGACCGTCCAGACCGAAAAAGGGGTAAACGACTGCCAGACAGACGTTTTGTCAAATTTGAGTTTGGCGAGCGTGAAGGGAAACAAAATCACTTGAAAATATTTTCATGTTTATAGATTCTGAAAAGGGATTAAATAAGACTCTGGGTGGATAATTTTCTTAGTTAATCCATACAAGATCATAAATAATAAATATAGTCTCCTCAGATGTTTCTTTCGAATTTTAAAGTGAGTGTGAAAGACAAGAAAGTGTGCTCAAATGGGAGTCCAGAGGGGAAGGCCAAGAGTGATGGTACATCAAACATATGAGGCTTAATCTCATAATCATGACAGAACTAACAAGGACTCCCAAGCCTATAGTCATTACTGACAACGTGGATTCCAAAATGCAACCAGGATCTACCTAGGGCATCCATGTATAGGTAGGATCTACCACCTAATTACTACACCTCTAGAGTAGCAATGTGCTGATGATTACAACTACGTGAGAGATTCTCCAAGACACAAACCTAAGAGAGAACCTCTGAGAGGGGTGTGTGGTTCCTATCTGAGATAGATCTAGAACATAGAGATGGCATCCTCCTTATAGAGAGTTGAGAACAACTCCAGATGATTCTCTTGTGTAACATAGTGAGAAAGGAGATCTGTAGAGTTGTACATGCATGTGGATGCGCACAAGATGAATGTGTGAAATCCCAAAGTGTTGGGTGCATCATCATGAGACATATATGAAGATGATGTATTAGCCTCCTCTGAGCAGAGAGTTGATGAGAAATTCCAGATGACTCTCCTGTGTAATGCAGTGGGAAAGAAGATTTGTTGAGTGGACGTGCCTGTGGATGAGCACAAGTGAACGTGATCCTAGTGGCTGAGCACTAGTGGGTGTATGTATCCCTTTCTATATTGTTCAAGAATCAGACCTTCCTGTAACCCTAATTTTAATGTAAAGGGTATAGGTCGGCCCCACATTAATGTAAAAGATAATTAATGTAAACGATAATTAATATAAAAGATAATTAATATGGTAGTTATTAATTATATTTTGAGTTATTAAGGTCATCCCTATTGTGCCAAAAGACACATCATTTGATGTGACAAGTCTTATACAAATAAAGGTGAATCCCCATTGAGGAAACACACTTATCATATTGTCATCTCATGATTTCAGAAGTTGTGCTCTGAAATTATGAGAATTGCAGCACCCTCTTGTGTGCTAGGTTTGGTGATGGTGTGAGAGGTATTTCTCTAGAGGAATATAGCAAATGATTGGTTGGGTTTTCTTCCCTTCTTGAGAAGGGTTTCCCAGGATACTTTTTGTGTTCTTTTGCATGGTTATTCTTCTTTTGATCTTGGTTTGATGCAAATATTTATGGTTCAAGTAATAGCTTAACATAAATTTAAAGAGGATACATGTAGTGTCCCCAAGATCGAGGCCTTTGTAAGTATGATGTATGAAATGAATTGTAAATATGTGTTATAGGCTAGTGAGCCAAGTTTGTATAAGCTAATGGGATTATGTGATTTTTAGGCCAGAGAGCCTAAGGGTTGGAGGCCAAGGGCCTGATTTTGTACCTGTATGTATGCAGCACATTAATAAAATATAAACACCGCCGTGTGCAGACCGACCACGATGAATGAGTGATGGGGGACTGAGCTTCCACAGAGTGGGAAAGGAATTAGGGGCTAGAAGGTGGGAAAAGGGGCTAAGCCTAGGGGATTTCCAAATAATATTTTATTATTATTCCAAAGAACATGTGCATTTTATGTTTTTTTTTATCCTAAGTTCCTGGTAAGTGGAAAACGTGCAAAGGGGATGCATGCTTATAGAACGCATGCAGTTCCAAGGGTGACAAGTGTCAACCCTGGTGCATGCAAATAAAATGGCCAAGATGATCCGTGAGAGGGGTTCCTCCTCCATTCGACCCCCGACTGCCTAAGGTGAACTGGTCCGACCTCTGCAAGAATACCTCATGCACTCTTGAGAGCCGGAAAAGCCTATGTTCATTTCTTAAAAGCCGGGTTCACCCTCTCCGTTTTGAGTCGTGGAGTCTGTGTCGATCCCTGTGGGAATTGCTTGTCACACGATCCCAAAAACCATCACCGTGAGACCTTGTCGTCATTGTTGAGCCTGTTTGGGAAGCCCATGTCTATATTCCCGATTGGTTGTGGTGGCCACGCAGAGCTGGACTACGCATGGCTTGCTGGCCAGTGCAAGTTGTGATCGAGACTGTGTATGACCTCTCTCCAAGTGAGGGAGGTGATTGTTGTTGGAAGAGGCAGGCTGTCAGGCTTGTGAGCAACTCTCTTCAGGTGAGAGAGAGTTTGATGGGAAGTGGATTCTTCCAGAGAGTGTCCAACACCAGCTTCGGGCTCTAAGACTTCCTGATCCGACCTATTTTCGAGACCTAGAGAGGAAGGTGTAGCACCGATGGACTGTGCTTATGAAGGTGTATACTCCTGGGAAGAACAGGCATGTGGGGAATGAGAGTCTGGAAGTAGTGGGCGTAAGATGGCATCCTGGGAAGAATCCTTCCAGTATTTCTGTGTTGTTTTCCCTGTAACCTCAGCCTAGCCTAGGATTCCTTGCCTTGGGGTGGAGCTTAGTCCCAGCTTGGGGGTGACCCACTGCTGAGCTGACAAGTAGTGTGGTCTAAGGCTGGGAGGTTCGTAGAAGGCCTACATGTGGTTGGTGGAATCACCAAGGTTTTTCAAAGATAAGTATCAGATGATGCTTTATTCATGATTCTGCATCTCTGTGTAATTATAACTATCATGTATTCTACTATGCATATCAATTTAAAGTTAATGCTATTGATTGTTTATTATAACAGTAAATAATATGTTTACTCTAAGGTTAAATGTATTTCTTTTCTTAAATGCATGTGGATTATATAATGCCTGTATGAGCTATGTAAAAGGTTTGTTACAGATTGGTATCTGACAGCAATAAAAGCCTTGGTAACAGAAAAAGAGCGTTACAATTTGGTATAAGAGCGAATAAGCCTTGGCACCGAAAATTGATGTTACAATACATGAGACATATCCAATTGAAAATATAACATGGTATCATAGCAGGTCCTGAATATGACCATTGCACAATTGAAGAAACTTTTCCAAATCTTTTACCACTGATATAAGAAAAAAAGGATGAACTCTTTTTTTTTATTTTCTGTGAAGATTTAATGACCTCAGTCCAACCATAAAGAGGGACCGACTGAAGCTTCCAGTTCAATGTTTTTTGAAACAACACTATGAAAAATGGAATAGGGGGTTGTGGCTAAGTTTGTGAGGTCTGTGAGACAATCCTAAAGAAGGTTGAAGCCTACCCTAGACCACATGATGTTTTTTTATTATGGATTCCTTGTTATTTGTATAGATTGCTGACTAGATTTGGAGTGGGAGATCCCAAAAATTGATTGCAGCAGTCCCCTTTCCTCTTGTAGTCCACCTGTAGCAACCCTACATAACTACAATTATTCTTCTTCAACATTGTAAGCCCTCCAACCACCTGCGGCTAGACTCCCTTTGCTGATCAAGCCTCCCTAAGACCTGTGGCTGAGCTCCAAGGGTCTGCGACTACCTATTCTTTGTTGGTCGAGCCCTCTAAACACTTGTGACTACCTCACAATTATAGGAAGATCCATCCCATATACCTATGGCTTCCCTTATTTACTTGCCGAGTCCTCCCATCAACCTCTCTGTCACTATTGGTATTATGTTATCATATTTACATAATCTTTTCGTTGTTGAGAGTACTTTGGCAATTACTGGCGTAAACCCTACAAGTATCTAACAACAAATCAGTGAGGAAGGATGACTACCCAAACAATATGACCACATTCTTGAGAATAATCTTAGACATAAAACTACACTATAGACCTATTCCAAGTTTAAATTCTGAGTGGTATTTCTGAGGCTGCCAAGAAGTGAAAATCAAATCAGTTTTGAAGCAATATTGATGGTGGTTTTCTGAGAAAGAAAGGATGAGTTTAAGGCCTATATTAAGGATAATGTTTTGGACAGTATTAGGGACATTACCCTTGTCTAAATAATATGAATCCAAATCTGATCTCAAACCCCCCTTGTTCCATACTCAAATGGCATTACAGAAATTTGAAGCTGGCAATTTTAAAATTGTTGGAGATTGATATTTTGAGGCAATCCTTGGTTGACAAGTTCATACATAAAAATTATTATCTTTGGATTTTATTAGTGTTGTCTCAAGTTGTTACACATTATTTTGTTCACCCTAATGATGATTTCACAAACATGTGTTCAGGCTCCCAACATCACTTTTTTCCTAAGAAAAGTAACTTCTTTCCTCCTCTAGAAGAATTCTTTTTAGAAAGGGTCTGCAGGCTGCATATATTACACAGTGTGAAAATATATGATTTCCACAGGCTGCTCTATAGCTGGCCCACAGGATTTCTGTAGGTTTCTATACTGGTAGGGTGCGGCGACGTTCCAACACTAAAAAAGGAAAGAGGTTTCACGAATTTTCTAGAAGGGGAATCTTCTAGAGTGTGAGGTGGCGTCCGTATGGTTGCGATCCTACTGGTTTCTCTTATTTGATGGGATCATCCTCATCCCTTTAACCATTTCACCTTCTCCTATATGATCATGCGATTCTCATGGAAAAGGTTAAGCAAGATTAAACATAGAATTGATGAAAGAATAGGTTGAAGACTGTGTGAAGAATCATGTTCCTAGTGACGCTTGAGGCCTCTATTTGTCTATAAATCTCTTATGGATTATCTTCATGCGAATTTCAGAGCAAGTGTATGTGTGTGTTGGAATGAAGGACCACTAAAAGGGAACTTGCAACATCAAGGCAATTTGATTGTATCTTCTACTTTTCATTAAGATAATACAGTGGCACGTCTCTTTCCCATAAAATGATTAGTCTTTTATTACATGATTCCTTGATCACATGTTTAGGTTGTCATTGAATTCTGCTATTGTTGCTTTCCTGTTGGTTGGTTTGTGTTATCGTAGATCTGATTCCACAAGAGTACTAGAGTGAAGCAGGGACAACAAAGATATAAGGAAGTGATTCATAAGGTATGTTATCTATTCCTCCTTTGGTAGTAAACTCAATGATCACAACTTAGGGAAAGCGTCTTGTTCCGTCTCGTTTTGTTCTAGATCTAGGTGGATCTAGGGGGATTGGTTCATGTTTGCATATATCGATTTACCCAATAACAAAATTGGTGACTCCACTGAGGAAGAACAACTTGATTGTGGTTTTTTGTTGGCCATTTTCTTTTGACCTATTCTTTTTACTTGAAATCAGTCACTAAGTCTATGGGAAATCCATTTAGACTCTTTGGGTTTGAAAGTCCACTTAGATTCTTTGCCCTTTTCTCCAAATTTCTTGATTTTTCAAACACTTCCACACTACACCTTATAGATATCCTGCGGAAACCTTTGATTTCTGCACCCAGGTGGCTTATTTCAGTGCGGGATTTCCGCACCCTGTCAACTTCTGGCCTGCAAAAACTATTCATTTCTGCACTGTGTTATACTCCTAGTCTGCGGTGATGTTTGAGAAATTTTTGGGTTGGGTTTTGGCCTCTATTGTTGCCCAGTTTTTCTTTAGTCAGCTGGGAAAGGATTTTTAATGCCAGCTCTTGACTTTTTCTACTGTTTAATCTTTCTCTTGATTGGTGTCAAAGATAGAACACCTCTCTTTTGATCTTTTTCCAATTTTTGTTTTCTGATTTTTATCGACAAGGGTATAATCTATGGATTTGTGTCTGAGTGCTTTCTCGATTAAAAATATTCAATTGTATTTGAATTTTTAGGTTGGTTACACATTCTAGATTGCTTAATGATCAGAAGACCATTTTTTATTCACATTTGAAGAAACATTTTCTTGTCTTTTTTTTTTTTTAATCTCCATTGAAAGATCAATTTGGGTGCTTGTTGAGTGTTTTATTTTCATTGATTTCTTATCCTTTCTTAGTTCCATCTCTGTTTTGGTTTTTTGAAAGGAAAAAATTAAAGTCTTTTAGGCAATCATTTATACAGGAAAAATATTGGCATTCAAAAAATTGAAAAAGAACGAATTGTGAAATTACATTGTTGATGATTGTTTGGTATTACATTCAAAGAAAAGGAATTATATGTCGTAGTTCACATTGTTCCAGAAAAATACCTTCTCCCTTCTGTAGATAGAATTCATCGAACGAAAATTTGCATCATTCATTTCTATTTGCACGTTATTGGGTCGAAGTCTTACACAACATTGGTTTCACTCCCGTCTACCTTTTGAGTAACAACAACCTCTAAAAACATTGCGAAATTTAAAACTCAAGTAGTAACTTTTATTTTCTAGGACTCTTTTACACCAACATTAGCTAGGCTAGATATTTGGAATAGGCAGTGAGATACACTCTCCAAAGCACAAAACACACAATAGTATCTTTTGATAGGGAGTGTTCAAATCCATTTGCAACATTTTGTCCTGGGAAGCCCTTCTCACACAAGGGTCAAACCTGAGGTTGCATTGAGATTGGCAGAGTTACTTACCGTGCTTTGTTGGTCTCAGTGTAGAGATTGCAGGTATTATGGGGGTCTCTTGAAGGTATACCCACAATGATGAGTGGAATCCTCTCAAGTTGATTTTGGGTTCGATACCATGCCCTTGCATGTGGATTGGACTATCGACTATTTCCCCAGGCATCACCGTTGTTTGTGGTAACTTTAGTAGCCTATATTCTTGGGGTCTTACACAAGGTGACTATGGAGGGGAAAGTCTCCATGGTACCTGGAAACGATGTTGGCCAAACTCACTCGAGTTCCTTGGAGGGTATACCCACGATTATGTGTGGGATATTGCACCAAGGTGTAAGTCCTTTAAGCAGGTCATCAATGTAACTTTTCCACCCTATCCCATCCCCTTATTATCTCGGTCTCGCGACGTTGGATTTCATCACCAACTAGTAACTTCGAAACCAGAAGGTTTGTTTTCCTGGTTTGACCTCTAGATTTTATTAGCGAGTGCTATTTATTTTCATAGTTGGCCATAGATGTTTTTTGCAAAGTTTTTGGTTCGAGCAATATTGACCCTCCACGCCATTCACATAAAATGCAGGGCCTACCTCTGGAAGATATGGAAAGTTCTCAACCCTTTCCTACTAATCCACCAGAGGGATCTCCTCAATAGAGTGAGGTCCAAGACACCGCCACTCCACGAGTGGAAAGAACTGACTCTTGAGACAATTTCCGAATGTATTCCTCTCTAGAGTCTTTTTGGCTTCCTCATGGTTCTGAGAGATGTATTATTCAACTAAATTCATCTGGAGATCTTGTTGTTCAAACTTCTGGACTACCAACTGGACCTTTCGCAGGTCCTGAAGGCCAAGATATGTTTTGGACTACTGACATATCTAGATGGGATATTTTTGGAGCCGGGTCAAGTGCTGATATACTTGTCATACCCGAGTCACCCAAAACATCTGTTGAGGACACGATACCCCTAGATCATTCTCCCATTACAACTACCTATCTGTTTGCTGGTTCATACACCCCGTCATTTCATCCTAACTCGATCATCCCCCTTCATATGTCCCACTTTATAATGGTCCCAAATGCTATGACTATTCCCACCAGGACTATGGTGGCTAGACAAGATCCCATTGGCACACCACTTTCACCTAGACCTTCCCCATTGCTTCCTCCTGGGTATAATGCGTTGAATGCTTCTATCCCTATCCCTACTTAGGTTCCATCTGGAGAATCTGGAGCTTTTTCTCCTCCCGGACACAATCCTATTGCCAGTTTCATTATGACACTTCCCTAGCCCCCCTCTAAAGTGTCTTATCCACCTTTCACCGGTGGATCTGGACTTAGTGGCATTACTCAATCTTTCACACCTAATCATCATATTCCTGTTGGCAGACAATTCAATCCTGGGGGCCAATATCAACCACCGTTTGGAGGTCAAACCTCAATTGGGACAGAACATCTAGTTGGAGGACAACAACCGCCCACTACACTCTATGGACAGAACATGCCGACAGCTTTGGCCCAGTATTGGAATTTTCTTACCTAGGGTAACACTCAATCGACTGGGGGGAAGCAGCCTCAATTCATCTCTTTTATACCCCCTAGTATGGGCCAACCCTACCCTGGTAATTCCAATCCCATTTGGGGTTCGAACATTCAATCTAGTGTCCATTTCCAAGGGAACATCCCTAATCAGTACAACCCCATGGGCTACCTACCTCCACACCCACAACCGAATCTCCCAAGATCTTTGCATCATATGCAAACTTCTTACGGTCCTACTGGTATATTGATGGGACTTCCTCCCCAAAGTCACCAGTACACTCATGTGAATAGACAACTACCCTTGTTAGCCACTTTGGATTTACCCGACTTGTCTAGGATTTTTAATGACCCTATCCATCACTCTCCTCATTGGCCTGTCATACCGACCAAATTACCATCAAACATTCCTAAGTACAATGGTAAACTAGGAGAGGATCCGAACAATCATGTAATGAATTTCCACCTTTGGTGTTCATCCAACTCTATGATGGAAGACTCCATTCAGTTACATCTTTTTCAATGAGCTCTCATAGGTTCAACCACGAAGTGGTATATAGAATTACCATGAGGCTTCTTCCCCGACTTTAATACCCTAGCTATGGATTTCCTCATTCACTACCAGTTGTCAATCTGTTATGAAACGGGAATTGAGATTTTGAGTTCTTTCAAGAAAAATAAATCCACTCATATCTCTGATCACATTCATGAGTGGAGACAATGATGACGTTTAATCAAACTCGATCTTCCCAATCAGTTATTGGCAGAATGGTTCATGAAATCCTTCATGAATGACATATCTAAAGACATTTCCATGGGTGGCGTTTTCATAGAATAACAGGCGATTAGTCGTGCCCAGTACCTTGATCTTGTTTATTCACAAATGGGTACTCTTTACGATCTGCTCCCTGACGCACCTCGTCCTTCTACCATGACCACCTCAACAACCCTAGCATCTTCTCATGTTGTTGACGGTGTGATAGGTACTTTCCATGCTCAACCTCAATCTACATAGGGCTCTCACACCAATCCCAAATCCCATGCTTCTAATGTTCAAAAATTTTCGATGCCCACTCCTCCCACCGGTAAAACTTCAGAAGTGAACGTTTTTCAATCGACTCCTACCGATAAGAATAAATCTAAAAAAGGGAAGGGTAGGAATAAGGAGGATAAAAATAACAACCCACAATCTGACAAGACCAAGTCACAACCTGTTGATGATAAAGACAAATGCAAACCTCACTATCTTTTCCTTATCTGTGGTGATGATCACTACACAAAGGATTGTCCAAGACTATCGAGGTCACAAATTTCCTTCAAGGGACCCCAAAACCTCCTACACTAGCCGTCTTGTCTCATCCCTTCCCTTCTCAACAACAGGCTCAATTGGTCATCCATGATAAACCTTCTTCCTCTACTATGTCCTACGTACTTATGCGTAACAGTGACTCAAAGAAGAATGAAATCACACTTACCACTCGTTCCAAATATTACTCTTCCTCCAAGGAGAAAGTTGACGATATACCACCTTCGTTGGTTCAACAATATCCCTCGGCTCCACCTTCCAATGGTCCTCTTCATCTCAAATGACCGAACCCTAATACAGTCCTTCGCCCTCCTCCGAAGGGCATGGTTTGAAAGTTTTCTTTCAATCCTCATGCATGTGCTACCCAGAACTATAGTATTGTAGAGGATCTGGTGCAAGAACCATCTACAATGTCAGCCCTCGAAGTCCTTCAGATTTTTCCTACACAACGGAAGGCACTATTGAAATCTATCGGTGGAATCGAACCTATGGATACGAATTTAATAATATTTTACTTGGAAGATCACATTCCAAGGTTACCCCCTCAGATCGCATTTCAAATACAAGTTGGTGTCGCCGAAAAAAACATTTGTAGAATGGTTATCGACGAGGGTGCCTCGACGTGTGTCATGTCTATTTCCTGCTGGAAAGTCATTGGTTGTCCTTCCTTAACTGAATCACACAACATGATCAAAGCCTTTGATGGATCTGGCTTTAAACCTTACGGTGTCCTCCATTAGTTGCCTGTTACGTTAGAAGGAAAAACGGTCAATGTTGAATTTGAGGTCTTCGATGCACCTCTCGATTACAACCTTTTACTTGGCTGTAGCTGGATCGATTCCATGCATGCAGTAATGTCTACTCTTTTCCATATCCCGTGTTTTCCACACCAGGGAAAAGTAATTACAGTAGAGCAATTGGCCTTCTTTAACTCTGATACACGTACCAACAATGTACCTTTCATTGCAAAGACACCCCCTAGGTACAAGAATTTCGGTGTGGGTCTACTAAAAGATTCAACTCTGATGGGTACATTTTAGATCCCACCACGTGATGTTCCGCCTCCTTTGGTTGCCTCAATTAATATTATTTTCACCTCCATCCACAAAACTCCCACATCTTCTGACCTGTGGATAGTACCTGAACCCAATGATTATCTTCACTATGGCGACAATATGCCTTTAAGTCTGGTTGAATACGCTTACCAAGCCATTCAATCGGCTGACCCTTCTACTCCCTCTCTCGGTGATTCATCTCTTGACCCATTCCATGTTATTTTTCCCATGGATGAGATGATTATGTTGGTTATGTCAATGGAAGATACCCCTTGGGATGATGGGCATCATTGTTCCATTCTCTTTCTTGAACAACACACCATCAAGAGTTACCAACGGATCTCGACTCCGTCGACCGTTGTCGTTATTTCTTCGGTCCCTGAATCCACACACGATGTGTTATATGAAGGGAATTTAAGTAACATTTCACCCACCATCCCCCTCGAAAAATCTATTAAACCTGGAGTTCTCTAAAATGTCCACATCGAAGATTCATGCTCCACCGATGAGGTTGTCACATATAAGTCACTTTTCCAAGAATTTCGTGAAATCTTCGTGTGGAGCTACGAAGAGATGTCATGTATTGACCCTGATATTGTTGTACATGAAATTAAGACCTACCCGGATGCTAAACCCGTTTGGCAGAGACTTTTCCCGATCCACCACCGTAAAAAAGTTTTTATCAAGCTTGAAGTGGAAAAACTTCTTAAAGATGGCTTTATTTATCCTGTGGCTTTGACTGATTGGGTATCCAATCTAGTTCCAGTTAACAAGAAACAAGGTATGATCCGTGTCTATGTTGATTATAGGGATATCAACAAAGATTTTCCTAAGGACAACTTTCCTACCCCCTTCGTTGATCAAATCATCGACGATTGCGCCGGAAGTGAAATCTTCTCTTTGATGGACAATTTCTCTGTATATAATCAAATCAATATCTTACCCGCGAATCAACACAAAACCACTTTCATTTATCCTTGGGGCACCTTTGCCTACCAGAAACTAACCTTCGTTTTGAAGAATGTTAGTGTGACATTTCAATGTGCGATGTCTTATGCTTTCCATGATATTAAGTATATTGTACAACCATATTTAAATGACCTACTAGCGCATTCCATGCATCGTAGTGATCATCTGGCCCACCTCTGAGCCATTCTCCTTCGTTGTCGGTTCTATCGTATATGCTTAAACCCACATAAATGTGAATTTTTTTTGGAGTCTGGCCGACTCCTAGGCTTTATTGTGTCATGTCAGGAGATCATGGTAGATCCTTTGAAGGTCGAGGCGATCCTCAATCTCCCTCCTCCTTCCTCACTTCACTAGCTACAAAGTTTTCAAGGGAAGGAAAA
>JASDQU010103151.1:303901-314706 GCA_032191745.1 Picea mariana
AGATTATTTCCTTTATTTCCCTGCTTTGGACTCTACCATTTCCATGGTTCTGGTCCAAGAAGATGATTTATACGACGAAAATGTCATTTATTATTTGAGGCGGAGTCTCACAACTACCGAAGGCAAGTACTTACATGTTGAAAAACTAGCCTTGGTAGCTGTTCAAGCTGTCCAATGTTTTTATCACTATATTCTACTATGCAAGACCACTGTAACTTCTTATTTCAGCCCTATGCAGCACATTCTTACACGTCAATTGCTAGGGGGGAAATACTCCAAATGGATAGTGATTCTCCAAGATTTTGACTTAGAATTTGAGCATGCTAAGTCTAAGAAGTCCCTGGTCTTTGCCTAATTGATATGTGACCTTCCCTCCACTGAAACAGAAAATGTGGCAGAGGATTCCCTACCAGACGAAACCCTTTTTCTGATCAGTTATGATGATGCTTGGTATGGAGATATTATCATTTATCTCCATACTCAAACTTTTCAAACATACCTCTCTAGTACCGACCATTGTGGCATCCGCTATCAAGCCCATCAATACATCATTCTCGGTGACACTCTTTATCACCGTGGTGTTGAATCTATATTGCAATGTTGTCTCACCTTTGATGAGGCCGAGAAATCTTTTAATGACTGCCACTCTGGAGTGTGTGGCGGTCATATGTCTGAGTATGACACTACCCAAAAGATCTTGCGAGCAGGGTACTTCTAGCCTTCTTTATTTAAAGATTGTATAACTGTCGTCCATAAATGCCATGCTTGCCAAACATACAATCATAAGATAAGATCTCATCCCTCTCCCTTACACCCTATAGTTTCCATTGGACCTTTCACTAAATGGGGTATTTATTTCATGACCTATAACCCTCACTTGGTCGGGGGGGCATGGATACATTATCGTATCCATGGATTATTTTACGAAATGGGCCGAAGCGATGCCTACATTCGACAATACACGAAAAACTGCAACCCTATTCATGTTCAATCACATCAACACATGATTTGGAATCCCACAGTCCATCGTCACTGATCATGATAACCACTTTCGAAACTTCATGATGTCTAAGCTTACAAAAAAGTTCGGTATTCGACGTGAAAAACCAAGCCCCTACTATCCGTAGGCCAACGACCAAGTTGAAGTTATCAACAAGGTTCTTATCACCATGCTTCTACGGATTATAGGAATTCACAAAAAAAGTTGTCACACGATGTTGTTTTTAGTATTATGGGCCTATCGGACATCCGTGAAGTTTTCCATGGGGTTTACACCTTTCCAATTAGTGTATGGTATAGAATATGTCAAACCGATTTAGTGTGAGATTCCATCATTAAAACTAGTAATTGAACTTCTCCAAAACACCTCTGCTAAAGAAGAATGCTTGTTGTATCTTATGCAATTGGAAGAAGCCCGTCGTTATGCCACCCTAGTTATTGAAACCCAGAAGAAATGCATAAAATCCCAATATGACAAGCATGTCAAGCCATGCATTTTCACTAAGGGTGATCTAGTTCTCCTCTATGAACAAGATTGTGATTTGCTAGGAGCTGGAAAACTCAAGGCTATGTGGCAAAGCCCTTTTATTGTCAAATGAGTGTTGGAGAAGGGAGCCTACAAGTTAGTAGATTATGATGGCATTCCTTTGAGTGAACCCAAAAATGGGCTTTACTTGAAGAAGTACTATTCTTAGACTATCTTTGCATAAGTGCTTATATTCTATTGTATCATACTGTTGTATGCTATTTTTGTGTGCTTTTTCATTATTTGGTTTCTAACCTCGACCATTTACCTTGCGTTGTGCTTGGTTTCTAGATGTCAGAGTCTTCGTTACCCCACTTTGGCTTCACTGATGGTTCTAGTCCTAGTACTCATAACCTAGCTTCTGCTACATGGAAAATCTATGCACCCACGAATGAACTTATCAGTCTACACGGTGTTTTCCTCAGTCATGCAACCAATAATATAGCAGAGTATAGTGTAGTCATTGAATTTTTGACCGATGCTATCTCACCTGGGATTCATCACTTCGTTATACGACTTGATTCGCAACTTGTAGTGCTACAATTAAGTAATGTCTATGCTATCTAAAGTCCTACTTTGTTACGGGTATATTTACAAATTCTCCTCTTGGAACGTTATTTTGATTATATCGAGTATCAGCACATTCCTAGATGTCTAAATACATTAACTGATGCATTAGCTAATTATGTGTTAGACAGACACTAGACATTTATAAATCCAATCACACATCACATGTATTATACAAAGAAAAATAAGTTGGTAGAAGACTCATGTATATATATAACTATAAAAGTTTTTACAAAAAGATTGTTTTTCATCCGAAGACCAAAATATCAAAATAAGAAGCTCATAGCTTCTACAAAATGGGATCATGGATGTTTCTCACGATAAAAAAATACTGCTCACACTACCCTACAGAGAAATCATCTCAGTGTACCACACACACCTACAATATGGCGCTGGAAATGCCTCGGGACCTTGCCAATCGACATATCTAGGATGCCTGCAGTCAAACCCTCCAAATTCTGCTCGATTTCTTCATAATCATCTGCATCCCATTCTTGTACTATCGCTGCTTCCCCTCGCCTCTAGATAGGGGATGTACCTGGGGGTTGGAATGGCCCTACATCCGCATAGTCAAAATATTTTGATTAGTCATTGGATTGAAAACATAAAAAATGTTTAATATTTTGAAAAATTTAGAAAAACACCATAAAAACAAAATGTTTTTCTTACTTAGATCCCCCCATTGAGAAACCTCAAGTAGCCCCAAGTCTGGATCATTGCGAAAATCCATCCCAGCATACACATAATCATCGATCATAAAGATTTGGGGCTCCAACCAATCAAAAAATGTATCATTATATTTAATAATGGGGCCCACTACATGCCGGGACATGAGATCACACCATCGCTTCATCCGCGGATCTCATGGTGTTGGTATATTCAAATCTACCTGTAAGCATTAGTGAGCGACTCTTTCCAGGAAGAAATATACCAAAATGGATCCATACCCAAACTGCTTCAGTTCCCCGTTCTTGCTCTTGGTCAACTGGCTCTTCATACTACGGAGGAGTCCATCGCACCAGTTGAACACACGAGGTTTCGTGCATTATATGACATACTGAAAGTAGCTCTGCAGAGCCATGTGTGGAGAAGCACTCCCTTCCATCTGTGCAATGGTGAAAAGAATGGTTCCGAGAATTGGATCACGAACCCCTCTGATAGCCACTTTACCCTTGCGCCGCTCAGCCTCAGGTTCACAATAGCATCCGATGTATTCTCTCATCGACAAACCACCACCTCAACCTCCTGTTAAGGTCACTTGCACCCCACGATAGAATAGCCTCATCAAGAAGTAAATATCTTCGATGTAAAAGGAAAGCACATGAACACCCACATGAAATACTTGTTGGTCCACGTCCCACATATGGACCAAATATTCCAACTGTCTCAGTTGGGCTCTCATGCCCTGGATCTTGAATAAGTTTAACAATCCACACTATCGTAAGGYGTTTAAGGTGCCTGGATCATTCAAATCCATCGCATCATCATCTTCATGGTCTCTTTCTCTCCACTACAACATCTTTGCAATCAAAATACCTACATGGAGATGAAAGAAAGAGGTTAGCACCTTCGATCATCATTTTTTGGAATTMTTTTTGGTCCAATGCATCATTTTCTTTTTGGGTTTTCGATCGCTACAGATCGACTTCGGTTACAGAGTGGGGTTTCCACATTTGAACCATTGGGCACCTGCGGTAGCTCCAGCGCATACCTACAACCCAAAAATTCACTAAAAAAATCATCTTTTAACCGATTGAAATGAATTTTAAACCATTGAAAAGGAAGAAGACAAGGTACTCATCGTTTTCACGCAAAACGTTCGTCGAATGAGCGTCTATGCTCCATGCAATCAACCGTTGATATATGAGGTGAAAAAGGGCTCTTAGACAAGTTTTTGACCAAATACAAATGAAATAGTGAAAATGAGTTCTTAGCCCTATTTATCTCATTTTTTACTTTTTCTAAAAATAGTTTTATATCATTTAAATATATTTTCTCAAAAACCTACTAGCCTAATGGTCTCATGAGTGTTTTGTTTCTTGCATATGGGCAGACTAGGGTTCCGAACAATGAAGTATGGATAGTTTTTGCGATTTTTTTTTTTCCGTCGCGTGTATGATTACTTTTTAGGGTTTTTTTAGGAAAAAACCTCGAGCTTAGTCTTTGTTTGTTCTCGTGCTCTAAAATCGATGAGAGCATAGCTGAGTATACTTTTGTTGTCTTTTCGTACTCATTATGGTAACACGAAAATAACAAAACTTATGGAGTAACCTTTAAGCTCTTTTTGCACTCCATAAAAATGAAAAGATTGCCAAGCGACCTTGTTCTTTTCATGCTCATAAACGTATTTGAGGAAAACATTTGATGGGTGATAGTTTATCACTTTTTTGGTCCTATCAAACTTCTTTACGAAAAAGGAATTGGGAGAGTTCTCTTTAAGTGTTTTTCATACTCTAAAAGTATGAAAAACCCCTGAGTTTTCTATCTTTGGACTCATTAAACAAACATCGAAAGACCCACATGGGACCAAACCACTCCTTATTAGGCTTCATTAAACATACTCCAAGGGACTCATCCAAAGGATGAGCTTACATCAGCAAGCATATGTTATCCTCCTCAAGCTTGCATAAAAATAAAGAGGTACTTGCTAGAAATGGTGGGGGGAATTTTTGGAAAGAGATGTGTCTCTGTATTTGTGTTAGTGGCAGTAAGTGTCTCTCTTGAACATGGCATCCCCTTCATCATTTGAATCTAGATTGGGAAATCCATTTGTCTATCGTTTGACTTTCTGCAAATTCATATCTTGGGTAGTCTTTGAGTCAATGCTTCCAAGACTAGTATCGTGTCATTCATATGTTCAACAAAAGTTCAACCAAGCCCTCTATTAAGTCGACCATCTGCAATTGTCAATTCTTACCATGTCGGCCTTCCTTGTGTCAGTTTCAAACCATGTTTGTACTTTTCTCTACCCTAAATCTGTTACTTATTTCATGTCATTTGATGGGGGATACATCAAGGCCCTCCTGTGATGAGTCTTTTCCTGTTGAGTTTAGATCCTTATCCAGGAACAAGACTTAGAAATTATTTGGTGCCTTAGAGCCTGCATGCTTCAATGGCAGGTTTCTTTGYTTTCGACAGTGGATTTACATCATTGATCCCCGATCGAGAGATTCCATCGAGTGTTCAACTTCAAATCATCTATCCACACTTGTTGGATTGCACTATTGTACCTTGGGAGTCATTGACATCAATGGTGATTTGCCTTGCACTTGTTAACGGTTTTCATTAATGACTRGTAATCAAGTGGTTTCTAACCATGTTCAACTTCAGCACCTGTAATCACATGGCTAGATTCATACTAAAGGACGATGGGATTGAAGACCCTGGATCTCATCATTTTTTATCYAGATTGATATGGAGTACTTGTGATTTGAATTGACACATAGATCCACTTTGTATGTMTCGTGGCTATGTCTATGTCTACATTTTCCAATACATAGATCCACAGTGTATTCTTGGTGGCTATGTAGAATTTTTATGACTTGGATCCACAGTGTATATTAAAAGGTGGCCATGACTTATATTTATGATTTCAATCATTTATAGTCTAAACATGGGAATGCCTACTTTAGAAATGGTATAATATTGTGCAGATGCTTGATTGTTTGCAGGTTCCCAATTGGTGCACTGCTTGTTCCTGACACACACACGTATTTTTATAGAGTATTTTGGTTGTCATGAGTTCCAGCATTCTGTTACACATTATTTTTTTCACCCTAATGATGATTTCACAAACATGTGTTCAAGCTCCCAACATGACTTTTTGCCTAAGAAAATAAACTTCTTTCCTCCTCTACAAGGTTGATTTTTAGAAAGGGTCTACAGGCTGAATATATTACAAAGTGTGAAAATCTATGATTTCCATAGGCTGCTCTATAGCTGGCTCGCAGGATTTCTGTAGGCTACTATATAGGCAGGGTGCGGTGGCATTCCAAAGCTAAAAGAGGAAAGAGGTTTCACAAAGTTTCTAGAAGGCTAATATTCTAGAGTGTGAGGTGGCGTCTGTATGGTTGTGATCCTACTGGTTTCTGTGATTTGATGGGATCATCCTTATCCCTTTAACCACTTCACCTTCTCCTATATAATCATGGGCTTCTCATGGAAAAGGTTAAGCAAGATTAAACAGAGAATTGATGAAAGAATAGGCTGAAGACTGTGTGAATAATATTGTTCCTAGTGATGCTTGAGGCCTCTATTTTTCTATCAAGCTCTTGTGGATTATGTTCATGCAAATTTCAAAGCAAGTGTATGTGTGTGTTGGAACAAAGGACCACTAAAAGGGAACTTGCAACATCAAGGCAATTCGGTTGTATCTTCTACTTTTCATTAAGATAATATGGTGGCACATCTCTTTCCCATAAAATGATTAGTATTTTATTACATGATTCCTTGATCACATGTTTAGGTTGTCATTGAATTCTACTATTGTTGCTTTCACGTTGGTTGGTTTGTGTTATCGCAAATCTGATTCCACAAGAGTACTGGAGTGAAGAAGGGACAATAAAGATATAAGGAAGGGATTCATAAGGTATGTTATCTATTCCTCCTTTGGTAGTAAACTCAATGATCACAACTTAGGGAAAGCGTCTTGTTTTGTCTCGTTTTGTTCTAGATCCAAGTGGATCTAGGGGGATTAGTTCATTTCTGTATCTACTGATTTACCCAGTAACACAAGCATGAATAAAATGCCAAATTTATGAGCTATATCTATGATGTCCTATTGCTCCAGTTTTCCATCCTTTGATTTCATTTATTGATGCAAGTGTTTAATGATGGTGTTGGTTTATATTCCAGCAAACATAGAAGGATGTTGATGTTTTTCCTACGTGCATTGAAGATATTGATGAGAAGAATGGACCATATCCAAAATAAAACAATAGTCATTTCTTGAAGTGTTTGGTATTAAATATTTGTGCTAGCAGCTGAAGGGTATTTCAGACAATCAAGACATTAGTTGACATCAAGGAGGTTCTCATTATTACTTGTGTCACCTTCAAACAACAATAAAGCCTTGATTACAGTATTGAGCTACAAGGTTTTTGCAAAGACTTGTATAGTACAAGGAGGCTACAAGGAAAACAAGCAAGAAATGTCATTTATCATCATGACATTGAAAAACAAGCAAAAACTCCACTGGTGTACACTCTCAAGTATGCACTTGTATATATATATTATTTGCATCATTAACATAAGGGTACTTGTAGGAGGAAGGAACACTTGGTGTAATCATGGATCCAAAAGGATATCAATGCATCCAAAGGAGAAACAAACTGGAAGTGAAGACTCCAGGTTTGATTGTTTTAATTATCATGCTACATTACAAGTAGGTGTTGTAGTTGTGATAAACAATCCTTAAAAAAAATTAATTCTAGACATGTACTCATGAGTCTACTCTAGGAGATATTTTTTTTTGTCTTGTTTCCTTTCATTTGTTTCCTTGTTCTAGGTGGGTTAACAACAAAGGAAGATGTTTTTCCTTCAAGACTTTAGAGGGAGTCACTTGACTTAGTGGGAGTCAAAACTAATTGAGAAGAAGGAAAAAGAAAATACCTTCTCCCCCTCAATAGTTCATAGGGAGACAACCATTGACACAGTTGATCCAATTGTTCTAGTTGATATTCCCAGAAACCTTATAGTAGGCCATAAAAGGTCTGTCTATACTTGACAAACTCTACAAGAGGTAGAAATGCATGAAGCTGATGGAAATGTTGAGAAATACAAAATGAGACTTGTAGTCATAGGATAATCACAAGCAGAGGGAGTGAACTATGATGAGACATATCGATTCAGTAGCCCGATGCACTCACATCTGTACTACCATCCATAAGTTGGAAACTACATTAGATAGATGGATTCTTGATGAATTTTGGGTTTTAGCATGAGTGTTGTTGATCCAAACATATACTATTACATTGTTGGTGACAAGAACTTGATTTCGATGACTTATTCAAGAAGTCGTGTTGTTACAAACAAGCTTTGACTTCTAATTTTGAGATGAAGGATCTAAGTATGATGCACTACTTCTTGGGACAAGAAGTATGACAGAGTGTTGATTAAGGTTGGTTGTCATTGATGTCAACCCTTGAAGAAAGACCCGTAGCACAAAGGTTTGGGTAATAGACCCAATAGTGTTTGATGTAAATATGACTCATTATTGTTTTTTCATGGTTGATAAGAAGTAAATATGGATGAACTCCAAAGTGGTCCCCTTATGGTGAAAGCCCTCAGGGGAAGACGCTTTGTGGAGTAAGAGAACCCATGCTTAATTGTGGAATAATGAGATGAAGGAAAGTGAATTTGTGAGGGAAAATATTCTATATGGATATTTCTTGTCATGTCATTTCCAGTGGTATGTGGAATGTCACATAATTCCTCACGGTTAGAGAGTTATGGCCATGAGAAGTTGGAGACCCCAGGTTTGGATAATGGACCCAAGTTTGTTTGATGGGTAACGGTATGAGTTATGATATATTTTAAGATAATACTATTCTATATGGATAGTACATGTCATTCCATTTTTAGTGGTATGTAGAACGTCACATAACTCTTCACATTTTGAGAGTTATGGCCTTACGAAGTTGGAGGACCCTCATATGTCATCTAGAAGCCCCAAAAAGTCAAAGTAATCAAAGTGGTTTAAGAGATTTTAAAAGGTAAATAATAAAGTGAAGTGATGAGTGTATTATAATTCAAAGTGAATAAAAAATAAAGTGTTTTAATAATAATTTTAATGGAGAAATTAGAAGTGGACCCAACCATAAAATAAGGAAAGTGGGGCCAAGTGACCTAGAAGATGTTTTAAGGAAGCTACTTGGAGAGTATAAATAAAAGGCAAGGCTCTCTCATTTGAATAACACTTGAGAATATTGAATATATATAGGTTTCTGAGGTATACAAATGATATCTAAGCCAGAATTCTTAGGAAAGTGAAGAAAAGAAGGCCGAAATGCAAGGAAGGATAAATTCTTTTGATGGTGCTTTCTAAGGTATGTTACTTTCAGGTCATCTCACCATTTTCGCTATAGATTTTTTTATATAATGATTCATATCCTAAAATTGCTATGAAAGTGAGAAAACATATCCAAGTATCTTTGGTTAAAAATTCATCTTTTGGGTCGTTGTATTTTGGGAGTTACACTCTGTGGAAAATAGGGTTTGTGTCTAGTCTTGAAACTAGTCAAAATCAGGTGTTTCGAGTAAAAACGTCATAACTTCTTCATAACAGATCCAAATTGAGTGAGAAAAAATGTGTTGGTTAGGTTACATTCTTTAGTATCCTTTGTAACATTTTTAGATCATTTCATCAAATATTTTGTGCGGGGCACACTCTACAAGGTCGCTCTTTAGAATAAGCCAGAATTCATCAAGGTATGCCATTTTTGCTATAACTCCTTTTCTGAGAGGTTCCAAGTAGTTCCACTTGGAGGAATTGCATAAAATACACTGAAGAACATTGTTTATCATTTTCAAATCTTTATACATTACAGGTTCAAAGTTATGATTATTTCAAGTTAGAGTTGTTGACTAATCCAAAACTAGGCATGTGAGACTAAAGAAAAGTTTGATGAAAATGCTAGTCTCTTGTTTTTAAAGTTAAGGAAGGTTTGTAGGAATGTGATCATATACACCAGGTCTATTACATAGCTACAAATCAGATTTGGATAATGAAATTGATGAGGGCTTTTGGTTGAGGTACATGTTGAGTACATGGTTGAGACAAGTAGTTGATGAGTTGGCGCACATACATGAGGTGTATAGTTGATGATGTTGGTACAAATTGATGAGTCATATTTGATGAGTAGTTGAAACATGATTGGTACATACTTGGCACATGGTTGGATGCACTTTTTTATGGTACAAGTTGGTGCATGGTTAATGCACTTGTTTATGGTATAGGTTGATTACAAGTTGGTGCATGGTTAATGCACTTGTTTATGGTACAGGTTGATTACAGGTTGGTGCATGGTTGATGCACTTGTTTATGGTACAGGTTGATGCATGGTTGATGCATGGTTCAAATTTATTGGTACAGGTTTACAGCGATATATCTCACAGTGATAGTGTGACAATGGTTCCATCATTATACTTCTACTTCAGGGTGGCAGGACGGGGCAAGGACAAGTGGTTGTAGCCACCTTCCAGTTGTAGCTAGAGAACATTGGGGGTTGTAGCCAAAGATTTGGGGAGTTGGAGCTTCCCTCAGGTTGTAGCCTGAGAAACTAGAAGGTTGGAGCCTCCTTCCAATTGCAGCTGGAAAACAAAGGAAGTTGGTGCTTCCAATGAATGTAATTCTTCAAGACATATAAGAAAAAGCATTCTGTGGTTTTCTCCTGATTTGGGTTTCCACGTAAAACACTGGTGTACTGTGCATGTGTGTGATTGTTTATTTATTACTGCTCATTATTAGATAATAATTCTATATTGATATAACATTTGAAGAAAAATGATTATAATTACGTGATTACTAATTCACCGCCCCTCTCAGTAATCCAACAATTGTTATCAGAGTAGGTTCCTTCAGAAATCAGTTTAACCACTGAAAGGTAGATCATGGAGAGTAACCAACTTGTATAAAAATGGAATACCACAGTTTGATGGACATAAGTATGCTTTTTGGAGCATAAGGATGAAGGCATATATACAAGCACAGGAA
>JASDQU010103151.1:317582-335607 GCA_032191745.1 Picea mariana
GGAGTTAATCAGTTTAAACTCAAATAGAGTTTTGACATTATTTTCAAACCTGTCATCAATTTATAGCCCAAATAATTTTGAGAGTTTTCAGAATTTTGGCATTATTTTTATATTGCTAGAGTGTAATCAGTTTATATTTTAGTTTTCCTACTTTCCTCATTATTTTTATATCACTATACATTATTTTTGTATCACTCTACAGTGAGAGTGTAATCAGTTTAATTTCAAATAGAGTTTTGGCATTATTTTTATATATTCGTGTGCCCTGCCACGTGGCGCTTTGTGATGCTTTCTCTCCACTTCCGAAGTACACGATCTGTTAACGCGTGTTTTCCTTTGATCGACGACTATAAATTACTTCGGCTCTTCGGGCTTCGGGAGTTTCAACCTCTCCACACTCACTTTCTCCAGAAGTTCTTTCACCCAAATTTGATGATTTGTCGACGAGTGTCTCCCACAGATCGATGGCTACAAATCACTTCGGCTCTTCTGGTTACGGGAGTTTCAACCTCTCCACACTCGTTTTCTCCCGAAGTGATTTCACCCGGAGTCAACGAATTTCCGCCATGTAACATTCTTCTCTCTGACGTGATGTACTTACACAAGTTGATCCATATTTACAACGCTAGGTACAAACACCATATTTAACATATTTACAATGCTAGGTATAAATTACTTTGGCTCTTCGGGCTTCGGGAGTTTCAACCTCTCCACACTCGCTTTCTCCAGAAGTTCTTTCACCCGAAGTTGATGATCTGTCGACGAGTGTATCCCACAAATCGATGGCTACAAATCACTTCGGCTCTTCAGGTTATGGGAGTTTCAACCTCTCCACACTCGTTTTCTCCCGAAGTGATTTCACCCAAAGTCAACGAATTTCCGCCATGTAACATTCTTCTCTCTGACGTGATGTACTTGCACAAGTTGATCCCACCATATGGATGCCTTTCCTTTAAGTTGGTAAATGACAATTCTTCCCTCTGGATGACAAGAATAGTTCTGCAGTTGGAAATATTTCCTCATGCCGAGCAACCATGTCTCAGCATCTTCATCTTTCTTGTATTCTCCATCAAAAGTAAGAGGCTTGATTTTATTCATTTCACCCTTCAGTTCATCCACTTCCGATTTCCTATGTTTTTTGGTAGGAGATGGACTTGAACTGCTGTGTCATATCTTATTGGAATGTTTCAGGGAGTGACGGTGATGCCTGCTGACGCTCCTTGATATTCCTTTCTTCTTAGGGGTCTCGCGACTCCCTGTTTTGCTTGAGCCACTCTCCTTATACAACTTACTTTCGATTCTTTCTAGGCTCCACATCAGCTTTATGGAACTCTCCCTGTTGCTTCCTGGATTTTATGAGCTTTTTTTTATCTTCTTGGTGAGTCTGGACATCTTTCTGCAACTTTTCAATGATTTTCATCATGTTTCCTTCTTTATCTATCTCTTCTCCATGCCCATTGAAGTTTGTTCCTTCAAATCCCAAATGGGCATCCCTTCCTCTTGCTTCATTCTCTGAACTGTAAGTATCCCGTGTCTCCTCCATTCCTCTGCACTATGCGACAATTCGATTCGGTTCTGTCAATTGTTAACTCTACAAAATCTTTTAATAGATGACCACTAACTTGGCCCATCCAAGCTCAGTGTTTGTTTAATTGCATTAGATAGATATATATTTATAAGTGTGAATATCAAATGTTATCTCTATCTTCTTGTTAAGTTTTATATGTGATTATTTCCACAAAGTTACTCAGCGGCATGGTTTGGCCTATTATTTAAGGCTGGGAATGTCACATAAATGGTATCAGAGCAGTAAAGGAAAATTTAAGGTTGCTTTGGTAACATTGACCGACAGGGGTTGATGTTGGAGGTCATTACAAATTGGTATCAAAGCCATGGTTTCGACACTGAGCCTGGATGGGCCATGTTAGTGATTAACAAGACAAATATTTTAGAGTGAATTGTTATCGAAAGAGACAAAATTTAAGGTTCAGAGCGTCCCTAGGTGCAAGGAGTGCGTCGATAGAGTCTTTGACTCAAAAATCTTGGGAGAAATAGCTTGAGTTTTCTCGTGATGGGACGCAAAGATCTGTTGCAAGGAGTTCACAGATTCAAAATTCGACTAAGTATCGAAGAAACCCTCTAAGGAGAAGTGGGTTCGAGAAACGAAGCTCAGGAGAGATAGCGGGAAGAAATAGTCAAAGGGGGAGAAACTCTCAAGGTTTAACGAGTTAACGACTAGGATTTCTTCAGGAGGAAACAGAGTCACCCCAGACCGTCATATCTGGAAAATTTGTGAGATAGTTAGCCATGAGTTCCTTTGGAAATCCGTAGAGTAACGAAGTCTGTTTGTGTCGTTGATCTGAGAGAGAGGATAGGTGGCGGAAATACGTGGACTTTGGGTGAAATCACTTCGAGAGAAAATGAGTGTGGAGAGGTTGAAACTACTGAAGCCCAAAGAGTTGAAGTGAAATGTAACCATCGATCTATGGGAGACACACGTCAACAGATCGTCAACTTCGGGTGAAATCACTTCAGGCGAAAATGAGTGTGGAGAGGTTGAAACTTTTGAAGCCCAAAGAGTTGAAGTGATTTGTAGCCATCGATTTGTGGGAGACACGCATCGACAGATCATCGACATTGAGTGGAAGAACTCTGGGAGAAATTGAGTGTGGAGAGGTTGAAACTCCCGAAGCAAGAAGAGCCAAAGTAATTTATAGTCATCGATCGGTGGAAGACACGCGTTAGCAGATCGTGTACTTCAGAAGCGGGGAGAAAGCAACGTGGAGTGCCACGTGGCAGGACACACGAATCTGACACGTGGTCCAATGAGGCGGGTGACACAAGGTAGTTAAACATGGTGAAGAAGTTAGTTGGATCAAGCTCGCATTAACTTTGATCACGATCTATCAAGATCAATGGTCGGGAGGCATTGCGGAGATTGAAGTTGCGCGGAAGATAATTCTACAAGGCGGTCTCACAATCCAAACCATGGTTTCCTAGAAGGGGTACGTGTCAGTGTGGGGGCAATTGCGGAACGATTGGCAAGTTACTCCAAAACCGCCAAGCCTTGCCCCTGCAATTTGAAAAATACTAATGTTGATGTGATGTTTTCAACATTTATTAGTTCAAGAACGAAAACCAGGGGTTCCAGTGGACGCATGGCGCCAGATTGTAAATTACTGAGACTTGACACTCTGGAAGAAGTGGTGCATCAAGGAATGTGGACTGTAGATCCACCATTCTTCGCACATTCTACAGTTCATTTTTCTGTGATGTGGTGATGCGTGGAAAAAGGGGAACCTTCGAAGCTCAGGAGCCTGAAGTTTCAACACTCTGGATAAGTGCCCAAATCATTAGTACTCGGTCCCAGCCATGGTCACAGGCGAACCAAGGACTGAGGAAGAAGGGGATATCACCGAATGGTGAATTGTGCAGAACAAAATGAGGCTTAGAAATAGAAACGAGGGCATTCTTGATCGACGTAGCCCCACTGAAAATGAAGTCTGATATTCTTTCTATTGAATCAGATTGTCAAAGTCCTATAAAAAATTATTAAATATTGATAGCCTGACAAAAATTTGGTTGACTGCACATTTTGCAGAGTTAACAATTGACAGAATCAAACCGAATTGTCACATAGTGCAGAGGAATGGAGGAGACATAGGATGCTTACAGTTCGGAGAATGAATCAAGAGGAATGGATTTCCATTTAGGAGTTGAAGGAACAAACTCCAATGGGCATGGAGAAGAGATAGATAAATAAGGAAACATGATGAAAATCATTGAAAAGTTGCAGAAATATGTCCAGACTCACCAACCAGATAACAAAAAGCTCATAAAAGCCAGGGAGGAACAGGGAGAGTTCAACATAAAGTTGATGTGGAGCCTGGAAAGAATCAAAAAAAAGTTGGATAAGGAGAGTGGCTCAAGAAAAACAACGAGTCATGGGACCCTTGAGAAGAAAGGAAGATCAAGGAGCGTTAGCGGGCATCACCGTCACTCCCTAAAACATTCCAATAAGAGAGCACACAGTAGTTCAAGTCCACATCCTACTAGAAATCATAGGAAATTGGAAGTGGATGAACTGAAGGGTGAAATGAATAAAATCAAGACTCCCACTTTTGACGAAGAACACAAGAAAGATGAATATGTTGAGACATGGCTACTGGGCATGAGGAAATATGTCCAGCTACAGAAATATTCTTCTCATGCAAAGGGAAGAATTTCCATTTACCAACTTAAAGGAAAGGCATCCATATGGTGGGAACATCTTGTGCAAGTATAACACGTCTAAGATAAGAATATTACATGGAGGTAACTCAAGAGACATTTTGAAAAGGATATCTAAACTAAGAGGTATTATGACAAGAAAATGAAAGATTTATTCGAACTCAAGATGGGAAGTATGTCCATTGATGAGTATGAAATAAGATTCTTGTAGTTGTTGAAATATGTCCCCTTCATCAAGGAATAAATAGTTAAGATTCAAAGGTATTTAAGTGGGCTACCATCTTCCATTAGTGACAAGAACCGTGATGACCTGAAAACTATGGAAGAAACTATAAGGAGAGAAAAATTCTTATACGATTAGCAAAAGGAAAATCCTACTTTCCAAAAATCTTGGGAAGACAAGAAGAAGTTCAAGAGGGAGCAGAGGTAAAGGGGAATGAAACCACCATTTTTCAGGAATAGTCATCAAGGACAACCAGTTTTGAGAGAGCCAGGATGGATGAAGTAGGTGGGCAAAGGCTAAGGCAGACACCTATGGAATGTTGGGGATGCAAAGGAGATCATAGGTATAGATATTGTCCTCACATAAAGGACAAGGTTAGAGTTGTTCACAATGTTCAGCAAGCAAAAACAGTGGAGGACATGGGCAGAAGAGTACCAAGGATCTATGCAGCCCTGGACAACAAGAAAGATGAGTTTCAATAACACATGATTGAATTTGAAGGTATGATCAATAACCATGCCTTTACTATTTTAATAGACTTAGGAGCTAGTCATAGTTACATAGATCCTAAATTTGTGGAAATATTATCCTTGCCGAGAAGCAAGCATGATAAATATTGGTTGGTACAGTTGGCTATAAGATCCAAGAGGAAAGTTGTTGAGTCGGTTAAATCATGTCCAGTGGACATGAATGGACTAAGTACCAAGGCAGATTTGAATATCTTTCCTTTAGGTTCATATGATTGCCTAATTGGTATGGACAGGTTGGACTAACACCATGCCATTTTAGACTACCATAACAAGGAATTCACTTGCTTGGATGAGGAAATAAATCGAAGAGAAGTCCAAGGAATTCTCGGGGTATTTTCTATTAGAGAAATTTCAACAATGTATCCGAAGAAATGCTACAGAAAAGGCAGTCAATTATTTGCATATCATATGGAGGAAGCATCTAAGGCTAATGTGTCAATTCCGAAAGACTATGCAGTGCTGGAATATTTTGAAGATGAGTTCAAGGAGGTAGCAAGACTACCTCCAAAGAGAGATATTGATTACTCTATAAATTTGATGCCTGGAGCAGCCCTAGTGTCAAAGTCTCCCTACAGAATGAGTATAGAAGAGCTGGAGGAACTACAAATGCATCTTGAAGAGATTCTGAAGAAGGGATATATCCGCAATTCTAATGATGAAGGTTCAATGGTGTCTCTCCTAAGCTTTCCTCAGGTTAACTCACCTCTGTCAATGCACTCCTAGCGGACAATGTGCACTCCTTCCACTCGGAACTCAAAGATGAGAAACAATTGAAACTCATTTAACACTTCACCACTTCATACATTCAAAACATTAATGACATATAAAAGAATAATAATGAATACAAATACATAAACACACCATGTTTAGGAAAAACTGTTTTTCTATTATCTTTGTGTGTCTATACAGATGTTTACAAAAATTGGACTTCAATAGAGTTCCAGTTCTCTCAAGTTCTCCTATCCTAACTCTATCCTAAGTTCTACTTCTGCTATCAAACCTCTCTACCAAGATCTCTCTCTCCTCAGTCTCCTAATGAAATCTTATACAAGATCTCTTTACAAAAGAGGGGCTCTGCGAGCTTGTCCTCTCTCACCTAACCTCATCTATTACATTGAAGTTTTCATAAATGGCGATCTATTCTGAATTGAACCTAGAGCCATCAACCTGTCAGCCATTAAAAGCGACCTTATCTTCTCCCTGTTCAGAGATATGGCTTAGTTTTCACTCAAGCTTACAACATGAATCCATATAGGATTATATTTCGAATTGAAAAATGGGAGGATTAATGCCTCTCCCTCTCTGAAATGCGCGTTGATGTGCTGGAATGCTGGCACGTTGCTGAGGTGGAGCGATGCTCCTGCATCATATTCCACTGCTAGGAAAATCATGAGCCCCTACTCATGAGCTCCTCTTCTCTAATGTTGAAATTTTCCTGTATCCTAAACTTTCCCTTGGAGCTGTCCTCTTGCTCATATCCAACTATGTTGTTGTTGTTGTTGTTGTTACTTCTTATTTTGTTTCTTCCCTGCTACTATGGAAGGCTCTCTTTTGTTCAGCTCCGCTTTGCTGACTACTTCTACTGACCTCAACATCATCTTTTTGATCTCCTCTATCACCCAATCCAACAGCTTCGATGGTTGGTTCTCCTTATGTAGTATTCTCGACTTCACTTCCTTATCAGTGGGTAGATCATCTTGACCCCCCATATCATTTTATTATTCTTTTGTGGCATTATATTTCCACCCTGCTGCACTTTCTTCTGCCATATCCTCTACTAGTACATCCCAAACTTCCTCTGGATGGTATGCTCCTCCATCTGCTTCCAACTTGACTTGTCGGATGTGCAAGATTTGCATCATTACCCTTCTCTCTAGGGATTCCAATTCCTCATACAAATCAACAAAATCCATGTTGTTTGTTTCCTCTTCTGCTGCAGGCTTCAGTGCTACAATCATCTCCTGTTTGGCTTCCTGGCTGAAAATTTTGAGCCATTCTGTTTAATTCCCTTCTCCTTCTGCTGGGGTAGACATCAGTGTCTTCTTTATTTCTTTCTCTTTGATAGTTTCTGTTGGTTGTCCTTCCTCTTCTGCTACACTTTCATCATGTGCACTGACCTCTATTTGGTTGTTTGGTAGGAATGTATTGATCCCTCCAATAATCAATATGCTCCTTCGATCCTCCTCTTTGATGGTGGAAGTATTTAACTTCTCATCATCTTAATTCACATGGTCTTCAAATACACATGAAACTTCACCTATCAGCAGTCCTTGTTGACCTGAACCCACTTCTGAGCTTCTGAGACTTTAGACAGTCTCATTTCTTTCCCCCTGCCCACCTGGCAATTTGGGACTTCTCTTCTCCCCACTTGGCAGTCTATGAGATAAACTGGTCCCATCTCATTTCCCACCTAGAAATTTTAACTTTCATCACTGCTCCTCAAGCATCATATGATACCTCCACCTGATCTCTTTCAATTTCCCACCTGGAAACTTGAAAGTCCAATTCTTCCCACATGGCATTTTTTAGATCTTCATCTGATCTCACCTCCTCCTCATCACTGAGGTGCCTCCCTATCTCTGGTTCACAGATGTGAATCAGTTCCTCCTCTATGTCACTAAGTTTTTCTAATTCCCTCAGCCACCTTATCAACTCTTGTTCCTGCTTCCTGACCAACAAATTTTGAACAGGCCATTTTCCCTTCATGTTCATAGGACATCCGTACCTCTAGTGTAACTTTGCCTCTTAATGCATCTTCAATGCTAGTTGTTCCATCTTTTCTCTTATCTCATCAAGCTCTAGATCCATCTCTGGATTTCATTTCTTCTTGCGGCCTTCTCTTCGACCATGCTCATGGCCTTTAGTATCCAACTTCACTTTCTACCTGCCCTCCTGGCAAACCTATGGATCACTCTACATTCGAGAGCATCTCCATATTCTCTTACAACTCACCTGGTTGTTTAAATTTTTGTTGTTGAGCACATGCAACAACCTTCTCACAGAGCATTAGTACCCTGCTTCCTTCACCTATTGTCTACATGAAAAATTTAACTTCTGATACCACTTGATGTTATCAAATTATCTCACTTACCGTCTCCCTCTTATCTATTGTCTGCAAACAAAATAACGACCTCATCGTCTTTCTCTTTCATCTAAAATCTACAGAAAAAAAATCATCTCTGATACAACTTGATGCAGGGCCCCTACCCTCCTGGGGTTCTACGACCTCCCGATCTAGGATATTTCTTTCTTCTAAGTCAGATCGACTCTTCGGGTTCCCTTTTGAACCCAAATCAACTATACACATGCCCCTTTTCCTTCTGTGTGCAGGTCCTGTCAGACCCACCTGGTTTCTATGGTCATGATTTGACCATTATGAATCTTCCCGTCGATCTACGGTTCACAAAAATTGTGGGCCACCAACATGCTCATGCTTTACGGGAGAACCCTGCCCCCGCAATCTGAAAGTGCTCACCCAATCTCCTTTTGATTGTGCCCATTGATCTTCTATCCAAATGAAATCAACAACTTCAGCACATTGCGACCTGTGAACTAGCACGTTCGCTAATTTCGCCTCTACTCCCCACAATGATTCCCTACCATCGATTTCCCTTCTCAGAACGAAAATTCTAATTTACTTCGAGTTTCCATCCTTTGAAAATCTCAACTTCTCATGCTCAGCAAGCTCCTTTTGATAAGCCCCTTCTTCGCATGTGTCCTTGGGTTGTGTCCTTATGCAAACACATCATTGTGGGTGCGGGAAAGAGTGGTTTGATACCAACCCTATTTTCTCCCTGCAATTCACCTCCATCTCCCATGTATCCTTTTCCCAATATTGTGGTTTTGATTGCAGCCCTCTCTCATATTTTTAACATCCAAGAAACTCCTGTCCTCGCAATGCTACAGGATCGTCGATCTCGCGATCTTGACAATATTATCCTAACTGACGGTTCAGATCTATGCCTTTCAAATCTATGGACCATATATGTCCCTCCTAGATCAACGGATGGGATCTATTCGCGATTCCAGACTTCATGGTTTTGAAATATCAAACAATGCCTTTTTCCATACTTCAATATTCTGGAGCTGACAATCTGCTGACACCTATCCTCCAAAATCAACGGTTGCACTCTCACTTTGGGACTTTGGCCTCCTCAACCAGATCAATGGTCCTAACACTCCCTTCTTGATCAAGAATCAAGATCTTCTCTAGGTCTTCAGACCTTTCCCCCTTTGCATTCTTCCAGAGTTCTGAATCTGGCATCGCATGTCCACCTTCACATCGACGACTCTGGTCACTTCAGATTTTCGGACTTCAAAAATCTCAAATGTCAAATATTGCCTTCCCCAATGGATTTTATTCAGAGTTTATAATCCATTGACACGTTTCCTCTTGATCTAACGACCAAGGATTACTTCGGGTCTTTACCTGGAGTCCAATTCTTCCCACATGGTAGTTTTTAGATCTTCATCTGGTCTCACCTCCTCCTCATCACTGAGGTGCCTCCCTATCTCTGGTTCACAGATGTGAATTAGTTCCTCCTCTATGTCACTAAGTTTTTATAATTCCCTTAGCCACCTTCTCAGCTCTTGTTCCTGCTTCCCGACCAACAAATTTTGAACAGGCCATTTTCCCTTCATGTTCATAGGACATTCGTACCTCTAGTGTAACTTTGCCTCTTGCTGCATCTTCAATGCTAGTTGTTCCATCTTTTCTCCTATCTCATCAACCTCTAGATCCATCTCTGGATTTCATTTCTTCTTTCGGCCTTCTCTTCGACCATGCTCATGGCCTTTAGTATCCAATTTCACTTTCTACCTGCCCTCCTGGCAAGCCTATGGATCACTCTACATTCGATAGCATCTCCATCTTCTCTTACAACTCACCTGGTTGTTTAAATTTTTGTTGTTGCGCACATGCAACAACCTTCTCATAGAGCATTAGTACCCTGCTTCCTTCACCTATTGTCTACAGGAAAAATTTAACTTCTGATACCACTTGATGTTATCAAATTATCTCACTTTACCATCTCCCTCTTATCTATTGTCTGCAAACAAAATAACGACCTCATCGTCTTTCTCTTTCGTCTGAAATCTACAAACAAAAGATCATCTCTGATACAACTTGATGCAGGGCCCCTACCCTCCTGGGGATCTACGACCTCCCGATCTAGGATATTTCTTTCTTCTGAGTCAGATCAACTCTTTGGGTTCCTCTTTGAACCCAAATCAACTATACACAGGCCCCTTTTCCTTCTGTGTGCAGGTCCTGTCAGACCCACCTGGTTTCTATGGTCATGATTTGACCATTATGAATCTTCCTGTCGATCGACGGTTCACAACAATTGCGGGCCACCAACATGCTCATGCTTTAGGGGAGAACCCTATCCCTGCAATATGAAAGTGCTCACTCGATCTCCTTTTGATTGTGCCCATTGATCTTCTGTCCCAACGAGATCAACGACTTCAGTGCATTGCAGCCTATGAACTAGCACGTTCGCTAATTTCGCCTCTACTCCCCACAATGATTCCCTACCGTCGATTTCCCTTCTCAGATCGAAAATCCTAATTTACTTCGGGTTTCCAGCCTTCGAAAATCTCAACTTCTCATGCTCAACAATTTCCTTTTGATAAGCCCCTTCTTCGCATGTGTCCTCGGGTTGTGTCCTTACGCAAAAATGTGATTGCGGGTGCGGGAAAGAGTGGTTTGAGACCAACCCTCTTTTCTCCCTGCAATTCACCTCCATATCCCACGTATCCTTTTCCCAATATTGTGGTTTTGATTGCAGCCCTCTCTCAAATTTTTAACATCCAAGAAACTCCTGTCCTTGCAATGCTATAGGATCATCGATCTCACGATCTTGACGATATTGTCCGAACTGACGGTTCATATCTGTGCCTTTCAAATCTATGGACCATATCTATCCCTCCCAGATCAATGGATGGGATCTATTCACGATTCCAAACTTCAAGGTTTTGAAATATCAAACCCTGCCTTTTTCCATACTTCAATATTCTGGAGATGATGATCTGCTGACACCAGTCCTCCAAAATCAACGATTGCACTCTCACTTCAGGACTTTGGCCTCCTCAACTAGATCAATGGTCCTAACACTCCCTTATTGATCAAGAATCAAGATCTTCTCTAGGTCTTCAGACCTTTCCCCCTCCGCATTCTTCTGAAGTTCTAAATCTGGCATCGTGTGTCCACCTTCACATCGACCACTCTGGTCACTTCATATTTTCGGACTTCGAAAATCTCGAATCTCAAATCTTGCCTTCCCCAATGGATTTTATTCGGAGTTTATAATCCACTGACATGTGTCCTCTTGACTTGACGATCAAGGATTACTTCGGGTCTTTATATGGAGTGCATGGATCTATGCCACATCTCCCTTAGATCTAACGGCTATGAATCACTTCGGGACTTTACCCGAATCTCTCAGATTCACGCCACATCTCTTCTGAATCTGATGACTATGGATTACTTCGGGACTTTACCTAGAGTCCATAGATTCACGCCATGTCTCTTCTGAATCTGACAGCTCGGATTCATTTCGGATGATCCGACGCTTGATATTTTCTTCGGACGACCTACGACTCAACTTCACTTCGGTTGATCGGATGACTGAGGTTTACTTTGGATTTTTGGTTCTTTAGGCTTCGGAAATCTCAAGTCTCAACTGAGAAACCCCAATGTAGTTTATCTAGAGCTCTCAATCTATTCACAAGTGTCAATTCACAGATCGACGGCTCGCAGCTCTTCGTCCTTCGTGCTTCGGGAGTTTCAAGTCTCAATCTTACCTCCTCCTAAACTCACGGTATCTGACAGCTCAGATTCACCTTGGCGATCCAACGCTTGAATTTGCCTTCAAACAATCTGATGGCTTAGATATCCTTCGGTTGATCGGATGAATGAGATTCACTTCGGGTTTCTGGCTCTTAGGGCTTTAGAAATATCAGATCTCAAACCTTAGTGAGTTCTCTCTCCTGCATGTGTGAAGCGCTAATGCTTGTGCACCTTGTTCTGATCAGGCAACTATTGATCCTTCGTGCTCAGATCCAACATATGGGATCTATTATTTTCCCCTATGCTTCCTTTCTTCACTAGACATAGATCTAACAGTCCAGGATCCTTTCCACAACCGATCAGACAGTTGTTGTCGCTCTTCCCCCTAAGATTTCAACTTCTTTTACCTTAGAAGATTTTGTCAACGTTCGAAGGCTTCGACCTTTGAACTCTCTACTGGGAACCGGACTATCTGGGTCTTGTTTATTCTTTTGAAAGTGTTATCTTTTCTGATCTTTAGGAGTTAGAATAAGTTTGTCACTCATGCACTCCTTGCATTATCCCTTTTGAGCTTGATCTCCTAGAATATTTCGATCTCCCACGCACTCCTTACATTTCTGGGATTTCGTCGAACTCAGATCCAAAGGATTTCTTGAAAATAAATTCTTCTCATCCTCCTGGCATTATCCCTTCTCTATGCACACCTTGCAGAGGTTCTCCTTATAGAGTGTTCAGTAACTCTGTCTCTTTACGAACTCAACAAAAAGTTCTTTCTGTGCACTCCTTGCACTTCTACTGATGAAGGTTCAATGGTATCTCTCCTGAGCTTTCCTGAGGTTAACTCACCTCTGTCAACGCACTCCTTGCGGACAATGTGCACTCCTTGCACTCAGAACTGAAAGACGAGAAACAATTGAAACTCTTTCAACACTTCACCAGTTAATACATTCAAAACATGAATGACATATAAAAGCATAATAATGAATACAAATACATAAAAATGGATACAAATACATAATGAATACAAAAACTAGACTTCAACAGAGTCCCAATTCTATCGAGTTCTCCTATCCTAACTCTATTCTGAGTTCTTCTTTTGCTATCAGACCTCTCTACCAAGATCTCTCTCTCCTCAGTCTCCTAATAAAATATGATACAAGATCTCTTTACAAAAGAGGGGCTCTGCGATCTTGTTCTCTCTCACCTGACCTCATCTATTACATTGAAGTTTTCATAAATGGCCATCTAGTATGAATTGAACCTATAGCCATCAACCTATCAGCCATTAAAGGCGACCTTATCTTCTACCTATTCAGAGATATGGCTTGGTTTTCACTCAAGCTTACAACATGAATCCATATAGGATTATATTTCGAAATTAAAAATGGGAGGATTAATGCCTCTCCCTCTATGAAATGCGCGTTGATGTGATGGAATGCTGGTGCATTGTTGAGGTGGAGCGATGCTACTTCATCACGTTGCATCAAATTTAGGCAACTAAACAAGGTAACTATGAAGAATGAGTATCCCTTGCCAAGGATCGATGACCTCTTTGATCAACTGAAAGATGCAAAAACATTCTCCAAGATTGATCTTAGGTTAGGTTATCATCAAGTAATAATTAAGTAAGAAGACATCAACAAGATTGCTTTCAGAACAAGGTATGGTCATTATGAGTTCACAGTGGTGCCATTTGGGTTATCAAATGCACCAGCTATCTTCACGTGTTTAATCAATGGTATTTTCAGAGAATACTTAGATAAGTTTGTCATTGTATTTTTAGATGACATTCGTATATATTCTAAGTTAGAGGAAGAGAATGAACAACACTTGAGGATGGTATTACAAGTATTAAAGGAGTATCAATTGTATTCCAAATTGAGAAAGTGCTCATTTTATCAAAAGAAAATTCATTATTTGGGAAATATCATTTCAGAGGATGGGATAGTAGTGGATCCTGAGAAGATAAAAACCATTAGAGGATGGTCAATGCTAAAGAATGTGACATAGGTCAGATCATTCATGGGCCTTGCAGGATACTATAAGAGATTTATTGAAGGATTCTTAAAGATCGCACACCCAATCACTTCCTTGCAAAATAAGGTTGTGAAGTTTTAGTGAACATTCCATTGTGAAAAGAGTTTCCAAAAATTGAAGCAATTATTAACAAGTGCTCCAATACTAAGGATTGCAGATCTAAATGAAGACTTCATTGTCTGCATAGATGCATGTAAAGAAGGAATTGGTGGAGTCCTCAGTCAAAATGGGTTTGTTGTATGTTATGAATAGAGGAAGTTGAAGGAGCATGAAAGACACTATGCCACTCATGATTTGGAGTTGGAAGCCATAGTGAATGCCTTGAGGAAGTGGAAGTACTACCTCATGGGGAAAAGGTTTGAGCTAAGGACARACCATAATGGTCTGAAATATTTATTTGATCAGCCAACTCTAAATTATAGGCAAAGCAGGTGGTTAGACTTTCTCAGTGAATATGACTTTGATATAAAKCATATCAAAAGGCATATGAAACACGCAGACTGCTAAAACGCCTGAGGAAAACGCAGGGACAGGTGAGGAAATTCATGGTTAATAATCTAAACGTGGTAATGTTAAACATTAATCATTTAAACGTGGCAATCATAATGTGCTATAGTAATTTCTTAATATGATTAGGTAAATGTTAAAAAGTAAACAGGTTAACGTATGCATTCAAAAATACAAGGAGATTATGAAGAGTAAATCACATTCATTGATTTGGGAGGATGACTAAGAATATTCCATCATCTTTAATTGTTAGCCATCAAATTAGAATATTAGATTAAAAGATGATTAATTGTGCCCATTTCCAATAGGTATATGCCTTTCGACGTAATAATAGGTTCTAGTCGAACGATGAGTTGCTTTATTCTATGAAGGATGAAAACAACTTCTGTAAATTATAATAATAGATTCTAGCTGGACGATGAATTGATTTATTTTTCGAACGATGAAAACAACTTCCAGAAATTCCACAGCTACAACAACATTATTTATTTTCTTCTATAAATTTTTAACTTCGATTCCATTACTATCGATTGAATGATAGTTGCAGAGCATACACAATTTTCCCATCTTTCTCTAGAAAATTACATAAAGTTTGGAACACTAATTCATAGAGTTTGTCCAGATAAAATATGCGAAACAAACACACGGTGGGGCTACGCTCACTTCTTTATTGTTCAATGAAGATTGATTACATTCTTAAATAGGAAAAGACTCTACTAAGTCAGTTACATACAAACCAAACACAACTAGACTCTCAACTACGAACTGACTCTTAGAACTAGTGCTTACAACTGGCGCTTACTCCATTATTTCCAAGTCTCCCCCTTAATGGAGAATGGATTGACTTCTACACCTAACATCTCCCTAAAAAACTCAAACTTAATCTTTCCAATAGGCTTAGTGAAAATATCAGCAGCATTTTCACTAGTATTACAATACATAAGAGCTATTTCATTTGAATGCAACTTTTCTCTAACAAAATGAATCTGAGCTTCAACATTCTTTGTTCTTGCATGAAAAATCAGATTCTTCACAATATTGATTGAACTTTGATTATCACATTTGATCATTGTAGGTTCTTGTCATTATCCTCCAACATCTTGAAGAAGTCTTCTTAACCAAACAGCTTCACAAGTTGCTGCACACAAGGCTTTATATTCTGCTTCAGTAGAAGACAAAGATACAGTAGGCTATTTTTTACTGCTCCATGAAATAACCCCGAATCCAATGCCAAACACATATCCAGTGGTTGATCTTCGATATGTATCATATATATTTAATATTTAACCTGAGTAACCTGTCAACTCAACATCATATGTATCATTATTTTTAATATCATAATCAAGTGTTCCTTTTAGATACCTGATTACTACCTTTGCTTCATTCCAATGGATTTCATGAGGTTTCGCCACAAACTGACTTAACACACTCACAAAATATGCAATATCAGGTCTGGTTGTGTCACTTGTGGTGAGATAATTCAAACTGCCCACCATCTGTCCATACACAGTGCCATTCACCTCCTTTGAACCATTATCACAAGAAAGTTTCACATTCTACTGCATGGGAACACTAGAAGACTTACACTGATCCATTTTAAATCTCTTAAGTATTTCTATGATATACTTACTCTAACAAACAAAATTTTGTCTTGCATTTCTCCAAACTTCAAGACCTAGGCAATAATGTAACTCACAAAGATCTTTCATTTCAAATACCTGTGACAACTGCTCCTTGATTTCATCAATTAATTTCTCTGCATTCCCTGTAATTATCAAATCATCAACATATAATGAAATCAATACTATATACCCCTGTTCATAAAATTTGGTATACAGATTTGGATCACTTTTGCTCCTCATAAAACCATGTTGAAGAAAGAACGAGTCTATCTTCTCATACCATGACCTAGGTGTCTGTTTTAGTCCATACAATGCTTTCTTTAACTTACACACTAAGCGTTCTTGCCCCTTTTCCACAAAACCTTCAGGTTGAGTAAGGTAAACCTCTTCCTTTAACTCACCATTCAAAAATGCAAATTTAACATCTAACTGGTGTAGCTTCCAATGGTACTTTGTTGCTAAAGMAATTAACATTATGATAGTATTCAATTTATCTATTGGTGCAAATGTTTCAGCATAATCAATACCTTATGTTTGTGAATACCCCTTTGCAACCAGTCYAGCCTTATACTTATCTATATTACCATCTAATTTAAACTTGGGTTTGTATATCCATTTCCATCCAATGAGATTTTTATGTTTAGGCAATTCAGTCAATTCCCAAGTATTGTTTTTCATTATAGATTCATATTCTTCCTCCATTGCATTTCGCCATTCATCATGTTCATTTGCTTCATCAAAACTCATGGGTTCTATGACATTTGAAATGCTACTCATTAGGGCATATTCTTTATACCTCTCAGGAAGTCGAATCTGTCATGAAGATCTTCTCAACAGATTATCTTCCTCCCAACTTTGTGAATATCTGTCTTCACCTCTAGGTGAACTGTGACTGCTTGAATTGTCCATATCACTGAGTCCTTCTTCTTGTTGTTGTTGCTGTCACTGCGGGGATGGCTACTGCTGTGGTGGTTGTTGTTTCTCTTATTTAACTCCTTCATCAAGAAGTCTCTGCCATTCCTCATGACTATTGTCTTCATGATTTCATGCTTTCTTCTCTTCGAAAAGTACATCTCTACTTGCAAATACTTTGTGAGTACAAAGATCAAACAATTTGTATGCTTTAAATTCAGAACAACACCCAATGAAAATACATTTAATGGCTTTAGCATCCAGTTTCCTCCTATTCTCCTTTGAAATATGAGCAAAAGCCTTACACCCAAATACTTTCAAATTATGAACTACAAGTTTGGAACCATACAAGACCTCGAAAGGAGTAATATTATCAAGACACCTTGTTGGACTTCTATTCTTTAAATAAACTGTAGTATTTATGGCTTCAGCCCAAAATGCATTTGAGAGATTCTTACCTTTCATCATACTGCGTGCACACTCTACCAGAGTCCTATTTTTACTTTCAACGACTTTGTTCTTCTGTGGAGTGTGAGGTACTGTAAACTGTTGTACTTTTCCATGATATTTGCAATATTTGTTGAAGTCCCCTGATTTATACTCTCCCCTTCATCTAAACGGAGGATTTTGATGGATTTTATTGTCTGCTTTTCCACCATGGTTTTGAATTCCTTAAAGTACTCGAAAACATCACTTTTTCATCTAAGGATTTTTCATGCAATCATCAATAAATAACAGAAAGTAAAATGCACCTCCTAAAGACCTAGTCTGCATAGGTCCACAAACATCAGTATGCACAAGATATAACACATCTCACTTTTTCTTATCAGGATTAGAGGGGAATTCATCTCTGTGTATCTTTCCTAATGCACATCCATCACAAGCAACCTTCTCATTCTTTAACATGGGAAGTCCTTCAACCATATTCTTTTTCTGTAATAATAATAAATCAGGATAACCGATGTGTCTATACCTTTGATGCCATAGAATCTCTATTGGCATAGTTGTAGAAGTCAGTACATGATGTGATTTGCTGGTAACATCAAGTTTGTATAGGCCTCCTTCTCTGACTCCTGTTGAAACAGTTTGGAAGTGGTCCAGCAGATCCTTCACTATGCAATAATTCTTGAAGAATTCAACCTTCAAGTTCTGATCTGTAATGGTGGACACAGAG
>JASDQU010103151.1:336060-372020 GCA_032191745.1 Picea mariana
GAATTGCAAAGAATGTCTCCACAATGCCGATGCCAAGCCATACAACAAACGCTTGAGGACGTCTTCATGGATTCCGATTCTCAGGACGGTGCACCACTTAACCAACGCCGCCGCCAGCGCCGCGGCCAAGGGCGCGGAATGGAAGAAGAGGAGATGGTGCGGAGAGCCGAAGAGCTTCCGAATACCTGCAACGTCCGCCAGTCCCCCCGCCGCTGCGATCTTCAACGCCACTCTCGTAAGTCACTCCATGAACGTTACCAATTATTCACTTATAGTAATTAATTTGTCTAGATGTAATTACATTTCTTCATTCTTTCATTCATTTATGTTATTCATTATTTAGTTTGCCATTGCCATAGTTTATATATGTAATTATTTCTAGAAGTTCTTCCATGCTATAGCCAATGATTTTTTTGTTTTGTTTTGATTGGTTTGTGCACAGGTTATTCCATAACAGACACTATCTTTTGAGTGACCAAGTACCATGTCTATGTATGTAAATAAACAAGTTGCTGGCACTTCAGTATGTATGTACGGTGTTTTGGCACTTCAGTTTGTATGTACGGGGTTTTGTAGGAGCTTATAAGTATATATAGGCTCTACACCATAGTCGGACGGCTGTCTCTGGTATGTAATAAAGGACTGAATGAATAAGCAAATGCAATATAACTAAATTACTCAGCAAAGAGTAAAATTGTCTAACATAGCATGCATACATTTCACGTTCGATTTGGATTTATTTGGTTTTTTAACAACATACCAATTTTGTTAATCACCTCGGACTTGGATTTTTTTTATTTTAACAACATACCAATTTTGTTAATCACCTTGGAGTTGTATTTATTTGTTTTTTTACCAACATACCAATTTTGTTAATCTCAAGATTAAGTGGATCATGCAGTCTATTAATTGACCTCAAACCTGCAATACACATATTTACAACGCCAGGTACAAACACCATATTTAACATTATTATTCCCTGCAGGGCTAATTGAACTCAAACCTGCAATACACATATTTACAATGTGAGGTACAAACACCATATTTAACATTATTAGGCTCTACAAGTATATAATAAAGGATCTACACCATAGCCGGGTGTCTGGTATGTAATAAAGGACGGAATGAATGAGCAAATGCAATATAACTAAATTACGCAGCAAAGAGTAAAATTGTCCAACATAGCATGCATACATTTCACCTTGGATTTGGATTTATTTGTTTTCTTGACAACCTACCAACTTTGTTAATCTCAAGATTAAGTGGATCATACAATCTATTAATTGACCTCAAACCTGCAATACACATATTTACAACGCCAGGTACAAACACCATATTTAACATTATTATTCCGTACAGGGCTAATTGACCTCAAACTTGCAATACACATATTTGTAAACTCCCTTAACCGCCGTCAGCCCGTCAGCTCGTTCGACCAACCGGAACCACCTTAACCGTATTGAACGGCTGCTCCTGGACAGTTCATTCGGAAACCAACCCGAACTGTATTCAACTGCCACAGCTCGTTCGGAAACCAACCAGAACCGTTTTCTTGTTGGGAGCTTCTGGAATGGTCCATTACTCCATCTACGGTTCTTTAAATAAATTAATGTGGAACAGTTCACACATAACATAGCATGCATACATTTCACGTTCGATTTGGATTTATTTGGTTTTTTAACAACATACCAATTTTGTTAATCACCTCGGACTTGGATTTGGTATTTTAACAACATACCAATTTTGTTAATCACCTTGGACTTGGGTAAATTAATACAAGCTATTAATCAATGGAGTTAATCAGTTTAAACTCAAATAGAGTTTTGACATTATTTTCAAACCTGTCATCAATTTATAGCCCAAATAATTTTGAGAGTTTTCAGAATTTTGGCATTATTTTTATATTGCTAGAGTGTAATCAGTTTATATTTTAGTTTTCCTACTTTCTTCATTATTTTTATATCACTATACATTATTTTTGTATCACTCTATAGTCAGAGTGTAATCAGTTTAATTTCAAATAGAGTTTTGGCATTATTTTTATATATTCTTGTGCCCTGCCACGTGGTGCTTTGTGATGCTTTCCCCCCACTTCCGAAGTACACGATCTGTTAACGCATCTTTTCCGTCGATCAATGACTATAAATTACTTCGTCTCTTCGGGCTTCGGGAGTTTCAACCTCTCCACACTCGCTTTCTCTAGAAATTCTTTCACCCAAAGTTGACGATCTGTCGACGAGTGTCTCCCATAGATCGATGGCTACAAATCACTTCGGCTCTTCGGATAACGGGAGTTTCAACCTCTCCACACTCGTTTTTTCCCGAAGTGATTTCACCGGAAGTCAACGAATTTCCGCCATGTAACATTCTTCTCTCTGACGTGATGTACTTGCACAAGCTGATCCCACCATATGGATTCCTTTCCTTTAAGTTGGTAAATGACAATTCTTCCCTCTGGATGAGAAGAATAGTTCTACAGTTGGAAATATTTCCTCATGCCGAGCAACCATGTCTCAACATCTTCATATTTCTTATATTCTCTGTCAAAAGTAAGAGGCTTGATTTTATTCATTTCACCCTTCAGTTCATCCACTTCCGATTTCCTATGTTTTTTGGTAGGAGATGGACTTGAACTGCTGTGTCATATCTTATTGGAATGTTTCGGGGAGTGACGGTGATGCCTGCTGACACTCCTTGATATTCCTTTCTTCTTAGGGGTCTCGCGACTCCCTGTTTTGCTTGAGCTACTCTCCTTATCCAACTTATTTTTGATTCTTTATAGGCTCCACATCATCTTTATGGAACTCTTCCTGTTGCTCCCTGGATTTTATGAGCTTTTTGTTATCTTCTTGGTGAGTCTGGACATCTTTCTGCAACTTTTCAATGATTTTCATCATGTTTCCTTCTTTATTTATCTCTTCTCCATGCCCATTAAAGTTTGTTCCTTCAAATCCCAAATGGACATCCCTTCCTCTTGCTTCATCCTACGAACTGTAAGTATCCTGTGTCTCCTCCATTCCTCTGCACTATGCGACAATTCAGTTCGGTTCCGTCAATTGTTAACTCTACAAAGTCTTTTAATAGATGACCACTAACTTGGCCTATCCAAGCTCAGTGTTTGTTTAATTGCATTAGATAGATATATATTTATAAGTGTGAATACCAGATGTTATCTCTATCTTCCTGTTAAGTTTTATATGTGATTATTTCCACAAAGTTACTCGGTGGCATGGTCTGGCCTATTATTTAAGGCCGAGAATGTCACATAAATGGTATCAGAGAAGTAAAGGAAAATTTAAGGTTGCTTTGGTAGCGTTACTCGACAGGGGTTGATGTTGGGGGTTGTTACAAATTGGTATTAAAGCCATGGTTTCGACACTGAGCCTGGATGGGCCATGTTAGTGATTAACGAGACAAATATTTTAGAGTGAATTGTTATTGAAAGAGACAAAATTTAAGGTTTAGAGCGTCCCTGGGTGCAAGGAGTGCGTCGACAGAGCCTTTGACTCAAAAATCTTGGTAGAAATAGCTTGAGTTTTCTCGTGAAGGAACGCAAAGATCTGTTGCAAGGAGTTCACAGATTCAAAAGTTGACTAAGTATCAAAGAAACCCTCTAAGGAGAAGTGGGTTCGAGAAACGAAGCTCAGGAGAGATAGCGGGAAGAAATATTCAAAGGGGGAGAAACTCTCAAGGTTTAACGAGTTAATGACTAGGATTTCTTCAGGAGGAAACTGAGTCACCCCAGACCATCATATCTGGAAAAGTTGTGAGATAGTTAGCCGTGAGTTCCTTTGGAAATCCGTAGAGTAACGAAGTTCGTTTGTGTCGTCGATCTGAGAGAGAGGATACATGGTGGAAATACGTGGACTTTGGGTGAAATCACTTCGGGAGAAAATGAGTGTGGAGAGGTTGAAACTACTGAAGGCCAAAGAGTTGAAGTGAATTGTAACCATCGATCTGTGGGAGACACACGTCGATAGATCGTCAACTTCGGGTGAAATCACTTCAGGCGAAAATGAGTGTGGAGAGGTTGAAACTCCTGAAGCCCGAAGAGTTGAAGTGATTTGTAACCATCGATTTGTGGGAGACACGCATCGACAGATCATCGACATTGAGTGGAAGAACTCTGGGAGAAATTGAGTGTGGATAGGTTGAAACTCCCAAAGCAAGAAGAGCCAAAGTAATTTATAGTCATCAATCGGTGGAAGACATGCGTCAGCAGATCATGTACTTCATAAGCGGGGAGAAAGCAATGCGGAGTACCACGTAGTAGGACACACGAATCCGACACGTGGTCTAATTAGGCGGGTGACACAAGGTAGTTAAACTTGGTGAAGAAGTTAGTTGGATCAAGCTCGCATTAACTTTGATCACGATCTATCAAGATCGATGGTCGGGAGGCATTGCGGAGATTGAAGTTGCATGGAAGATAATTCTACAAGGCGGTCTCACAATCCAAACCATGGTTTCCTAGAAGGGGTACGTGTCAGTGTGGGGGCAATTGTGGAACGATTGGTAGGTTACTCCAAAACCGCCAAGCCTTGCCCCTGCAATTTAAAAAGTACTAAAGTTGATGTGATGTTTTCAACATTTATTAGTTCAAGAACAGAAACCATGGGTTCCAGTGGACGCGTGGTGCCATATTGTAAATTACTGAGACTTGACACTCTGGAAGAAGTGGTGCATGAAGGAATGTGGACTATAGATCCACCATTCTTCGCACATTCTACAGTTCATTTTTCTTCGATGTGGTGATGCATGGAAAAAGGGGAACCTTCGAAGCTCCGGAGCTTGAAGTTTCAACACTCTGGATAAGTGCCCAAATCATTAGTACTCGGTCCCAGCCATGGTCACAGGCGAACCAAGGATTGAGGAAGAAGGGGTATCACCGAATGGTGAATTGTTGTAGAACAAAATGAGGCTTAGAAATAGAAACGAAGGAATTCTTGATCGACGTATCCCCACTGAAAATGAAGTCTGACATTCTTTCTATTGAATTAGATTGTCAAAGTCCTATGAAAAGTTATTAAATATTGATAGCCTGACAAAAATTTGGTTGACTGCACATTTCGCAGAGTTAACAATTGACGGAATCAAACCGAATTGTCACATAGTGCAGAGGAATGGAGGAGACACAGGATGCTTACAGTTTGGAGAATGAATCAAGAGGAAGGGATGTCCATTTAGGAGTTGAAGGAACAAACTCCAATGGGCATGGAGAAGAGATAGATAAAGAAGGAAACATGATGAAAATCATTGAAAAGTTTCAGAAATATGTCCAGACTCACCAACTAGATAACAAAAAGATCATAAAAGCCATGGAGGAATAGGGAGAGTTCAACATAAAGTTGATGCAGAGCCTAGAAAGAATCAAAAAAAGGTTGGATAAGGAGAGTGGCTCAAGAAAAAAAATGAGTCGCGGGACCCCTGAGAAGAAAGGAAGATCAAGGAGCATTAGCAGGCATCACCGTCACTCCCTAAAACATTCCAATAAGAGASAACACAGTAGTTCAAGTCCATCTCCTACCAGAAATCATAGGAAATTGGAAGTGGATGAACTAAAGGGTGAAATGAATAAAATCAAGCCTCCTACTTTTGACRAAGAACACAAGAAAGATGAATATGTTGAGACATGGCTGTTGGGCATGAGGAAATATTTCCAACTGGAGAAATATTCTTCTCATACAGAGGGAAGAATTTCCATTTACCAACTTAAAGGAAAGGCATCCATATGGTGGGATCAGCACAAGTACAACACGTCTGAGATAAGAATATTACATGGAGGTAACTCAAGAGACATTTTGAAAAGAATATCTTAACTAAGAGGTATTATGACAAGAAAATGAAAGATTTCTTCGAACTCAAGATAGGAAGTATGTCCATTGATGAGTATGAAATAAGATTCTTGGAGTTGTTGAAATAAGATTCAAAGGTATCTAAGTGGTCTGCCATCTTCCATTAGTGATAAGAACCGTGATGACCTGAAAACTATGGAAGAAACTATAAGGAGAGAAAAATTCTGATACAATTAGCAAAAGGAAAATCCTACTTTCCAAAATTCTTGGAAAGACAAGAAGAAGTTCAAGAGGGAGCAGAGGTAAAAGGGAATCAAACCACCATTTTTCAGGAATAGTCATCGAGGACAGCCAGTTTTGAGAGAGCCAGGATGGTTGAAGTAGGTGGGAAAAGGCTAAGGTAGACAACTATGGAATGTTGGGAATACAAAGGAGATCATAGGTAAAGATATTGTCCTCACATAAAGGACAAGGTGAGAGTTCACAATGTTCAGCAAGCAAAAAGAGTGGAGGACATGGGCAGAAGAGTACCAAGGCTCTATGCAGCCCTGGACAACAAGAAAGACGAGTTTCAATCACACATGATTGAATTTGAAGGTATGATCAATAACCATGCCTTTACTATTTTAATAGACTCAGGAGCTAGTCATAGTTACATAGATCCTAAAGTTGTGGAAATATTATCCTTGCTGAGAAGCAAGCATGATAAATATTGGTTGGTAGAGTTGGCTATAAGATCCAAGAGGAAAGTTGTTGATTCGGTTAAATCATGTCCAGTGGGCATGAATGGACTAAGTACCAAGGCAGATCTGAATATCTTTCCTTTAGGTTCATATGATTTCCTAATTGGTATGGACAGGTTGGACTAACACCATGCCATTTTAGACTACCATAACAAGGAATTCACTTGCTTGGATGAGGAAATAAATCGAAGAGCAGTCCAAGGAATTCCCGGGGCAGTTGCTATTAGAAAAATTTCAATAATGTATCTAAAGAAATGCTACAAAAGAGGCAGTCAATTATTTGCAGATCATATGGAGGAAGCATCTAAGGCTAAGGTGTCAATTCCGGAAGACTATGCAGTGTTGGAATATTTTGAAGATGGGTTCAAGGAGGTAGCAGGACTACCTCCAAAGAGAGATATTGATTACTCTATAAATTTGATGCCTGGAGCAGCCCTAGTGTCAAAGTCTCCCTACATAATGAGTATAGCAAAGTTGGAGGAACTACAAATGCAACTTGAAGAGATTCTGAAGAACGACTATATCCGCAATTCTAATGATGAAGGTTCAATGGTATCTCTCCTAAGCTTTCCTCATGTTAACTCACCTCTGTCAACGCACTCCTTGCAGACAATGTGCACTCCTTCCACTCGGAACTCAAAGACGAGAAACAATTGAAACTCATTTAACACTTCACCAGTTCATACATTCAAAACATTAATGACATATAAAAGAATAATAATGAATACAAATACATAAACACACCATGTGTAGGAAACACTGTTTTTCTATTATCTTTGTGTGTCTATACAGATGTTTAAAAATATTGGACTTCAACAGAGTCCCAGTTCTCTCAAGTTCTCCTATCCTAACTCTATCCCGAGTTCTGCTTCTACTATCAGACCTCTCTACCAAGATCTCTCTCTCCTCAGTCTCCTAATGAAATCTTATACAAGATCTCTTTACAAAAAGAGGGGCTCTGCGAGCTTGTCCTCTCTCACCTAACCTCATCTATTACATTGAAGTTTTCATAAATGGCCATCTATTTTGAATTGAACCTAGAGCCATCAACCTGTCAGCCATTAAAAGCGACCTTATCTTCTCCCTTTTCAGAGATATGGCTTAGTTTTCACTCAAGCTTACAACATGAATCGGTATAGGATTATATTTCGAATTGAAAAATGGGAGGATTAATGCCTCTCCCTCTTTGAAATGTGCGTTGATCTGTTGGAATGCTGGCGCGTTGTTGAGGTGGAGCGATGCTCCTGCATCATATTCCACTGCTAGGAAAATCATGAGCCCTTGCTCATGAGCTCCTCTTCTCTAATGTTGAAATTTTCCTGGATCCTAAACTTTCCCTTGGAGCTGTCCTCTTGCTCATATCCAACTATGTTGTTGTTGTTGTTTCTTCTTATTTTGTTTCTTCCCTGCTGCTATGGAAGGCTCTCTTTTGTTCAGCTCCACTTTGCTAACTGCTTCTACTTACCTCAACATCATCTTTTTTATCTCCTCTATCACCTAATCCAGCAGCTCCGATGGTTGGTTCTCCTTATGTAGTATTCTCGGCTTCACTTCCTTATCAATGGGTAGATCATCTTGACCCCCCATATCATTTTATTATTCTTTTGTGGCATTATATTGCCACCCTACTGCACTTTCTTCTGCCAGATCCTCTACTGTTACATCCCAAACTTCCTCTGGATGGTATGCTCCTCCATCTTCTTCCAACTGGACTTGTCGGATGTGCAAGATTTGGACCATTACCCTTCTCTCTAGGGCTTCCAATTCCTCATACAACTCAGCAAAATCCATGTTGTTTGTTTCCTCTTCTGCTGTAGGCTTTAGTGCTACAATCATCTCCTGTTTGGGTTCCTGGCTGAAAATTTTGAGCCATTCTGTTGAATTCCCTTCTCCTTCTGCTGGGGTAGACATTAGTGTCTTCTCCATTTCTTTCTCTTTGATGGTTTCTGTTGGTTGTCCTTCCTCTTCTACTGCACTTTCATCATGTGCACTGACCTCTATTTGGTTGTTTCGTAGGAATGTATTGATCCCTCCAATAATCAATATGCTCCTTCGATCCTCCTCTTTGATGGCGGAAGTATTTAACTTCTCATCATCTTCATTCACATGGTCTTCAAATACACATGAAACTTCACAGTCTCATTTCTTCCCCCATGCCCACCTGGCAATTTGGGACTTCTCTTCTCCCCACCTGGCAGTCTATGAGATAAACTGGTCCCATCTCATTGCCCACCTAGAAATTTTAACTTTCATCACTACTCCTCTGGCATCATATGATACCTCCACCTGATCTCTTTCCATTTCCCACCTGGCAACTTGAAATTCCAATTCTTCCCACATGGCATTTTTTATATCTTCATCTGATCTCACCTCCTCCTCATCACTGAGGTGCCTCCCTATCTCTGGTTCATAGATGTGAATCAGTTCCTCCTCTATGTCATTAATTTTTTCTAATTCCCTCAGCCACCTTCTCAGCTCTTGTTCCTGCTTCCCGACCAACAAATTTTGAACAGGCCATTTTCCCTTCATGTTCATAGGACATTCGTACCTCTAGTGTAACTTTGCCTCTTGCTTCATCTTCAATGCTAGTTGTTCCATCTTTTCTCTTATCTCATCAATCTCTAGATCCATCTTTGCATTTCATTTCTTCTTGTGGCCTTCTCTTCGACCATGCTCATGGCCTATGGATCACTCTACATTCGATAGCATATCCATATTCTCTTACAACTCACCTGGTTGTTTAAATTTTTGTTGTTGCGCACATGCAACAACCTTCTCACTGAGCATTAGTACCCTGCTTCCTTCACCTATTGTCTACAGGAAAAATTTAACTTCTGATACCACTTGATGTTATCAAATTATCTCACTGTACCGTCTCCCTCTTATCTATTGTCTGCAAACAAAATAATGACCTAATCGTCTTTCTCTTTTGTCTGAAATCTACAGACAAAAAATCATCTCTGCTACAACTTGATGCAGGGCCCCTACCCTCCTGGGGTTCTATGACCTCCCAATCTAGGATATTTCTTTATTCTGAGTCAGATTGACTCTTTGGGTTCCTCTTTGAACCCAAATCAACTATACAAAGGCCCCCTTTCCTTCTGTGTGTAGGTCCTGTCAGACCCACCTGGTTTCTATGGTCATGATTTGACCATTATGAATCTTCCCGTCGATCGACGGTTCACAACAATTGCGGGCCACCAACATACTCACGCTTTACGGGAGAACCCTGTCCCCGCAATCTAAAATTKCTCACCCGATCTCCTTTTGATTGTGCCCATTGATCTTCTGTCCCAAYGAGATCAATGAATTCAGCGCATTGCGGCCTGTGAACTAGCACGTTCGTTATTTTCGCCTCTTCTCCCCACAATGATTCCCTACCATCGATTTCTCTTCTCAGATCGAAAATCCTAATTTACTTCGGGTTTCCAGCCTTCAAAAATCTCAACTTCTCATGCTCAGCAAGCTCCTTTTGATAAGCCCCTTCTTCGCATGTGTCCTCAGGTTGTGTCCTTACGAAAACACGTGATTGTGGGTGCGGGAAAGAGTGGTTTGAGACCAAACCTCTTTTCTCCCTACAATTCACCTCCATCTCCCACGTATCCTTTTCCCAATATTGTGGTTTTGATTGCAACCCTCTCTTAGATTTTTAACACCCAAGAAACTCCTATCCTCGCAATGCTACAGGATCGTCAATCTCGCGATCTTGACGATATTGTCCGAACTGATGATTTAGATCTATGCCTTTCAAATCTATGGACCATATCTATCCCTCCTAGATCAACGGATGGGATATATTCATGATTCCAGACTTCGAGGTTTTGAAATATCAAACCCTACCTTTTTCCATACTTCAATATTCTGGAGCTGACGATCTGCTGACACCTGTCCTCCAAAATCAACGGTTGCAATCTCACTTCGGGACTTTGGCCTCCTCAACTAGATCAATGGTCCTAACACTCCCTTCTCGATCAAGAATCAAGATCTTCTCTAGGTCTTCAGACCTTTCCCCCTCCGCATTCTTCCGGAGTTCTAAATCTGGTGTCGCGTGTCCACCTTCAAATCGATGACTCTTGTCACTTCAGATTTTTGGACTTCGAAAATCTCAAATCTCAAATCTTGCCTTCCCCAATGGATTTTATTCAGAGTTTATAATCCACTGACATGTTTCCTCTTGATCTGATGATCATGGATTACTTCAGGTCTTTACCTGGAGTGCATGGATCTATGCCACATCTCCCTTAGATCTGATGGCTATGAATCACTTTGGGACTTTACCCAAAGCTCTCAAATTCACGCCACGTCTCTTCTAAATCTGATGACTATGGATTACTTCAGGACTTTACCTGGAATCCACAGATTCACGGCATGTCTCTTCTGAATCTGATGGCTCAAATTCATTTCGGATGATCCGACGCTTGATATTTTCTTCGGACGATCTACGACTCAACTTCACTTCGGTTGATTGGACGATTGAGTTTTACTTTGGATTTTTGGTACTTCAGGCTTCGAAAATCTCAAGTCTCAACTGAGAAACGCCAATGCAGTTTATCTAGAGCTCTCAATCTGTTCACAAGTGTCCATTCACAGATCGACGACTCGCGGCTCTTCTTCCTTCGTGCTTCAGGATTTTCAAGTCTCAAAATTGCCTCCTCCTAAACTCACGGTATCTGACAACTCATATTCACCTTGGCGATCCAACGCTTGAATTTTCCTTCAAACAATCTGACAGCTTAGATATCCTTCGGTTGATTGGACGAATGAGATTCACTTCGGGTTTCCGGCTCTTAGGGCTTCAGAAATATCGGATCTCAAACCTTAGTGAGCTCTCTCTCCTGCATGTGCGAAGCGCTAATGCTCGTGCACCTTGTTCTGATCAGACAACTACTGATCCTTCGTGCTCATATCCAACAGATGGGATCTATTATTTTCCCCTATGCTTCCTTTCTTCACTGGACATAGATCTAACAGTCCAGGATCCTTTCCACAACCGATCAAACAATTGTTGTCGCTCTTCCTCCTAAGATTTCAACTTATTTCGCCTTAGAAGATTTTGTCAACGTTCAAAGGCTTCGACCTTTGAACTTTCTTCTGCGAACCCGACTATCTGGGTCTTGCTTATTCTTCTGAAAGTGTTATCTCTTCTGATCTTTAGGATTTAGAATAAGTTTGTCACTCATGCACTCCTTGCGTTATCCCTTTTCATCTTGATCTCCTAGAATATTTCGATCTCCCACGCACTCCTTACGTTTCTGGGATTTCGTCGAACTCAGATCCAAAGGATTTCTTGAAAATAAATTATTCTCGAACTCCTAGTGTTATCCTTTCTCTATGCACACCTTGCAAAGGTTCTTCTTATAGAGTGTTCAGTAACTCTGTCTCTTTACGAACTTAACAAAAAGTTCTTTCTGTGCACTCCTTGCACTTCTGCTGATGAAGGTTCAATGGTATCTCTCCTGATCTTTCCTGAGGTTAACTCACCTCTGTCAACGCACTCCTTGCGGACAATGTGCACTCCTTGCACTCAGAATTGAAAGACGAGAAACAATTGAAACTCATTCAACACTTCACCAGTTAATACATTCAAAACATGAATGACATATAAAAGCATAATAATGAATACAAATACATAAACACACCATGTGCAGGAAAAACGTCTTTTCTATTATCTTTGTGTGTCTATACAGATGTTTACAAAAACTAGAATTCAACAGAGTCCCAAGTCTATCGATTTCTTCTATCCTAACTCTATCCCGAGTTCTTCTTTTGCTATCAAACCTCTCTACCAAGATCTCTCTCTCCTCAGTGTCCTAATGAAATATGATACAAGATCTCTTTACAAAAGAGGGGCTCTGCGATCTTGTCCTCTCTCACCTGACCTCATCTATTACATTGAAGTTTTCATAAATGGCCATCTAGTATGAATTGAACCTATAGCCATCAACCTATCAGCCATTAAAGGCAACCTTATCTTCTGCCTATTCAGAGATATGGCTTGGTTTTCACTCAAGCTTACAACATGAATCCATATAGGATTATATTTCGAAATTAAAAATGGGAGGATTAATGCCTCTCCCTCTCTGAAATGCGTGCTTATGTGATGGAATGCTGACGCATTGCTGACGTGGAGCGATGCTCCTTCAACACGTTGCATCGACTTTACACAACTAAACAAGGTAACTGTGAAGAATGAGTATCTGTTGCCAAGGATCGATGACCTCTTTGATCAACTGAAAGATGCAAAAACATTCTCCAAGATTGATCTTAGGTTAGGTTATCATCAAGTAATAATTAAGTAAGAAGACATCAACAAGACTGCTTTCAGAACAAGGTATGGTCATTATGAGTTCACAATGGTGCCATTTGGGTTATCAAATGCACCAGCTATCTTCACGTGTTTAATCAATGGTATTTTCAGAGAATACTTAAATAAGTTTGTCATTGTATTTTTAGATGACATTTTTATATATTCTAAGTTAGAGGAAGAGAATGAACAACACTTGAGGATGGTATTACAAGTATTAAAGGGGTACCAATTGTATTCCAAATTGAGAAAGTACTCATTTTATCAAAAGCAAATTCATTATTTGGGACATATCATTTCAGAGGATGGGATAGTAGTGGATCCTGAGAAGATAAAATCCATTAGAGGATGGTCAACGCCAAAGAATGTGACATAGGTCAGATCATTCATGGGCCTTGTAGGTTACTATAAGATATTATTGAAGGATTCTTAAGGATTGCACACCCAATAACTTCCTTGCAAAAGAAGGGTGTGAAGTTTCAGTGAACATTCGATTGTGAAAAGAGTTTTCAAAAATTGAAGCAATTATTAACAAGTGCTCCAATACTAAGGATTGCAGATCTAAATGAAGACTTCATTGTCTGCACAGATGCATGTAAAGAAGGACTTGGTGGAGTCCTCAGTCAAAATGGGTTTGTTGTATGTTATGAATAGAGGAAGTTGAAGGAGCATGAAAGACACTATGCCACTCATGATTTGGAATTGGAAGCCATAGTGAATGCCTTGAGGAAATGGAAGTACTACCTCATGGGGAAAAGGTTTGAGATAAGGACAGACCATAATGGTCTGAAATATTTATTTGATCAACCAACTCTAAATTCTAGGCAAAGCAGGTGGTTAGACTTTCTCAGTGAATAAGACTTTGATATAAAGCATATCAAAGGGAAAGAGAAAAAAGTGGTTGATGCACTCAGCAAAAGAGTGCATGAGTTGCATGCTATAGCCATTAGCATGTACCAATTAGATTTGAAAGACAGAATTTTGGAGGCTTCAAAATCATATTAGCAATACAAGGAGTTAGTGGAAAAATTACAGCAAGGTATTTTGCAGCAGAAAATTGAATATTATAAGCTAGAAAATGTTGAAATTCTCATATACAAGGGAATAATTTATGTACCAAATTCTGAGGAATTGAAAAATATGATATTGAGAGAAATGTATAATGTACCTTATGCTAGACACCTAGGTTATCAAAAAAATATTGCAGCTGTCAAGAAACAATATTATTGGCCAGGAATGAAGAAATAAGTTGTTGATTTTATTGTCAAATGTTTGGTGTGTCAAAAGGTAAAGGCTAAGAATAGACACCCAGTTGGTTTCCTACATCCATTAACCATTCCTGAGTGGAAATGAAAAGTTGTAACAATGGATTTCATCAACAAACTAACCAGAACAAACAAACACCATGATTCTATTATGGTAGTGTTGGATAAGCTTACTAAAGCTGCCCATTTTATTCCAGTAAATCTCACTCACAAGGAAGCCAACATTGTTGATGTTTATATGAGAGAAATTGTTCGATTACATGGTATACCCAAGACAATTGTGTCTAAGAGAGATCCAAAATTTACATCAAATTTTTGGAAAGGATTATTTAAGGGATTTGGAACAAATTTGAATTTTAGCACAACTTATCATCCATAATCAGATGGACAAATAGAGAGGGTGAATCAAGTGATTAGGATATGTTGAGGATGTATGTGATGGATAAACCATCAAAATCAGAAGACTACCTACACTTAGTAGAGTTTTTTTATAACAATGGGTACCAAACATCTCTAAAGATGAGCCCATTTGAGGCACTTTATGGAAGAAGGTGCAAGAGATCGGTAAGCTAGGACAACCCAACAGATCAAGCAGTAGTTGGGCTAGAATTACTCAGGGAAATGGAAGAGAAAATGTTGAAAATAAAACATAATTTAAAGGTTGTTCAAGAAAAGTAGAAAATATATGCTGATAAGGGAAGAACTCAAAGGGAATTTAAAGTGGGGGACCATGTATTCTTGAAAGTGAAGGATAACATAAGTTCCTTGAAGTTGGGAAATTTTTCAAAGTTGGAAGCTCGTTACTGTGGGCCATTTGAAATCCGAGAGAGGATTGGGCCTGTAGCATACATGCTTGGCTTGCCTACATCAATGACCATTCATAATGTATTTCATGTATCATTTCTTAAGAAATATGTACCTGATGCTAATCATGTTATTGATTGGAATGTGATTCAGGTGGAGAAAGAAGGCGCTTTCCAAGTACATTCGGTATGCATTATGGACCAAAAAATCAAACAACTCTGGAATCTATCCATAGAGCTTGTAAAGGTCCTGAGGACGCAACTTGGGAGCATAAATATGTTATGCAGGAAGAATACCCGCATATTTTTGAGGATTTTTAAAAATGTGGTTATATATGTGTATATATTTCAGTGAGGACAGTGCATAAATAAGGGGAGGAGAATGTAATACCCCTAGGCCGAACCTCAATTGTAAATGTAAATGCAAATGTACTTAAGTTGGTGAGTTGTTTGATATCATTTTTGCATGCACCTTTCATGGTATAGTGTGCACTTGTACTGTGCACTAAAATAATGAAGTGTGCACATTCTAGGATACCGCGCGCAACAAACTTAAGTGCGAGAGGTTTTGAGGCTAGGGAGTCTTTATGTATATGTTTTGTTTTATAGGCTGGTGAGCCTGTTATTATAAGCTAGGAGGCTTATATGTTGAATTAGGCCAAAGAGCCTAGATGTTAAAGTCCAGTGAGCCTATTTTTGTATATGTCTTATCATTAATATATTACATTGTTGCGTGTAGACCGACCACTATAAAAGAGTATGGGGGACTAAAATCCACTAGTTAGGGAAATGCAGGTGCTAGAAGTTAAGGAAAATGGCAAAGCTAGGGAGATTAAGCCAAAAAAGAATATTATATTAATATTCCTTAAAGTATAAAGTATGGATAATTATTTTATACTAAGTTCTAAGGATGGGGAAAAGTGGGCCAAAGTATCTCTCAACATGACAAGTTTAAAGTTGGGAACATGCATACATATAGTTTGGAATTAGTTTATTTTTCCATTCATTCCATCATCATTCACTCATTGAGTCAGTTGTCTTTTGTACCTTCCTCTTCCTGTACCTATAACTATATTCATACCTTCCTATCACTGTAACCATACCTGTACCTATACCCATACCTTGTTATCTTAGGAGTTGGACTAAAGAAGCGAGTTGTCAGGCCCATGGGATATTGAAGAGACAGGTTGTTAGGCCCATGAGAAATTTCTTTCTAGATGAGAGAATTACTGGTAATTAAAACCCGAAGGTGCCAAACTACAGCTACAGGGCTCTGAGACTTCCTGTTTGGCCTATTGTTGAGGCCCCGGAAAGGAAGTGGGGCAGCCGAAGGAATGTTGAGCAGAGAAGGGGCACACTTCCTGGGGTGGGACAAGCATATGGGGAATGAGGGACTACAGGTTGTTAGTTCTATTTGGCGCCTATGATAAAGTCTTTCCTATTGTCTGAGATACATCAGCCTGGTTAGGAATCCCTTTACTTGGGTGGAGTTTAGTCCCAGCTCGGGGGTGACCCGCTACTGATAGTGTTGAACATTGTGGTCTAAGGTTGTGAGGTTCATGGAAGGTCTACACGCAGTTGGTGATATTTTTACCAAGATAAGTGTACATTTTGTGTTAAATTACATGCTGCATTATTATGTATGCGTTTATTTTTATGGGTTATTGCTATGTGTGTTGCATGTGTATTTTTATTATTATTTTGTATGAATATGTGCATTTGCAGAATGTATTTATCTGTTTTAATTTATATATATATATATATATATATATATATATTTCCACAAGACTTTATGTGTGTATATGTTTTAATTTTGTATACAGTTCAAATTTTTTATATGGCATATCCTAGTGGGATGCTTGGGATGTTACACCATAAGTGATTTAGGAAAGTACCCCAAACACATGTTCAAAAGGATTTTTCTGATTAGAAGAATGCATGGCATGATTATAGGCATGGTGTACATACGACAACTATTCATCCAATTACTTAGGATGCTTGATGCAATATACTCGAACTAGATGTACCTCTATTTTTCTTACCACCTCTGTTTGTCCACCTTTTTGTGGATTAAAATTCGTGCTCTTATTCAACTTAGTGCTCATGAGTTCCCATGAATGAGACCAAAAAATTCCCAAAAACCGATAGTCTTGATCTGATATAATAGATGTAGGAAGTCCAAAATGAAACCAAACATTAGCAAATAACATATGTGTTGTTTGTTTAGCAGTGACCTGTTTACTGCATGGCATCAAAATATACATCCTTTTTAATCTATCCACAACAACATATAGATAATCATGATAGGTCCTGGATGTCAACAAATCCCCTACAAAATCCATGGAGATACTTTCCCATGGCTGAAAAAGTATTGGAAGTGGTGTATATAACCCCAACTTTCTGTTGTTATGCTTACTTGTGGCACACATAACACACCCTTTGATATACTTGGAAATTGTTCCATTTATTCGATGCCAATAAAAATTCCTTTGTAACTGTGTTATTGTCTTACCAACCCGAAAATGAACAGAAATGAGAGATGTGAGAGCTTCTCTTATTATATTTACTCTTTCATCTCTAGGTATTCAAATATTTCCAAGATGGTATAACGAATTATCATGCATATAATAATCTAATTGTTTATTTCCATGAGTTAATGCATCATATACATATTTAAAACCACCATCCATGGCATATTATTTTGCATAACTTTCATGAGATAGAGGATTATATCTTACTATTGTCGATGCAACAATTACTGGTCTTGACAACATATCTGCAACCTTGTTATGAATACCTTTCTTATACTTGATTACCAAATGAAACTGTTGTAGAAAACCCATCCATCTGAAATGTTGTGATTGTTGTAGCTTGGTAAGTGACTTCAAATACTATAATGGTTGATGATCTATATGAATAATTGTCTCATTTCCCATTAAGTAATTCTTCCATTTCTTTACACATTGTACCAACGCATATAGTATGCGTTATCATATGTTGGATAGTTAATCACAATTTGAGTGAAAGTATCAGAATGATAACATATAGTTTTACATCGTTGCATCAATACTATGCCCATGGTATATCCGATTGCATCGGTTTGAATCTCAAATGGATATTGTAAATCTGGCAATGCCAAAACTAGTGCGGTGCTTATGTTTTCCCTCAATGTCTTGAAGGATTTTTTCTTCTTTCCTCCCCATTGAAAGACTTGTTTAACACTTGTTAATCCACGTAGAGGAGCTTCTATGTATGAAAAATTAGCAATGAATTTCCTCCAGTATTGTACTGCTCCTAAGAAGCTCTTGACTTCTGTGACAATAGTTGGCTTGGTCCATTTCACAATGACTTCTACTTTTGCAGGGTCTAATTTTAGTTGAAGATTCCCTACAATGTAACCCAAATATACTAGAGAAGTTTTTACAAATTCACATTTAGACATTTTTACATATAGCTTCTCCTTCTTCAAGAGTTCAAACACTTTCTTGACATGATTTATATGATATTACCATATTCGACTAAAGATCAATATATCATTTAAATAGATGATAAAAAAATCATCTATGTAGAGTCTGAATACATTATTCATTACCCTCATAAATGTTGTTGGTGCATTGCATAACCCAAATGGAATAACTAACCATTCGAACAATCCTTGCTTGGTCTTGAAAGCAATTTTTCCATATGTCACCTTCTGCAATTATGATACAATGGTAACCACTTCTCAAATCCAACTTAGTGAAATAAACAACCTTCTTTAATTCATCCAATAAATCATCAATTCTCGGAAGAGGATAATGATTCTTTATCGCAATCTTGTTCAGGGCTTGGAATTCAGTACACATCCTCCAAGTGCCATATTTATTTGGAAATAATACAATAGGAGAACCACATGGAAATGAACTTTTCTTGATGATTCCTTTATTGAGTAACTCCTGAACTTGCTTCTAAATTTCTACATTCTTGATCACTGGTGACATGTACATTCCAATGTTCGAAAGATGAGCATCATGCTACAAATATATTTCATGTTCAACCTCCCTCTTAGGAGGAAACTCTGTAGGTTTCCAAAACAACTCATCATAGTTAGATATGATCTTGACCAACTCCTATTTATGATCTAGATCACAACCTGATAAAGCATATGTTAACTCTTCTTCTTTCTATTTCACTATCATCAAAACAAAATATTTACTTGCACTCATGAGTCTCTTCATTTTCCTTATGCTCACTAAAATAAAATTAGTCTTGATACGATGAGATATAACAATATATTCAACCTCATCCTTGGGAAGATGATATTTACAAGCTTCATATCTAACAAGCTTCATGTTGGAAGGTAGAGGAACCAACTCCCATGTGTTGTTCTCTATAAGGGAATTGTACTCCTCTTTCATAGGCTCCTCCTAATGGGGGTTGCCATTAGCCTCTTCATAAGATTGAGGATGTGATCCAAGTACCATATAACATTAAATAGGAATCAATGGATTTATGATAGTCAAATATTGCAGAGTCTCCATAAACTGATATTTGGTTCTCTATGGATTGGGAGGATCACCCGCTTCCTGAAGAGTTTTTTGTGCCCAAAGTGGTCAATGCTTTAGACCTGAAACTTATTTTTATGATCAGAAATATCATATATATCATATTCATATAAATTATCATAAATCTAATCGGAAGAGGTCTCACTAAGTTCTACAACTAGTGGCGATAGAGATGGAGGTGTGGACTACTCTGAAAGTACCTGTGAAGGACCCTCTTCAAACTTAACACTCCTTTGAATGAATAGTGTATATGGAGTAATATTTAATAACCTATATCCCTTCACTCCCTATGTATATCCAACAAAAATGCGCTTCGTTATCTGAGCTACCATAGCTTTCCTTCTATTAGAAGAGATCCTATCCCATGCACAAGAACCAAAAATTATGAAGTGAGTGACTTTCAATTTCTTCCCTCTCCAAGCCTCATATAGAGTGACTACCTTGAATGAATTATGAGAAAATATATTTTGAATGTAGGCTTCACAGTTGATAGCTTCAAACCATAACTTTGGAGGTAGTGCTCTAGCGTGTAACATACAGTTGGCCATCTCTTTCAATGTCATGTTCTTTCTCTCTACTACCCCATTCTGTTGTGGAATATCTATACCTGATTTTGAGCAAAGATTGTCAACATCCTTATTCACATACTCTTCTCCATTTTATATACGAAGCTTCTTAATCCTCTTCCCTATTTGGTTCTCAACTAGATGATTGAAATATTTAAGACACTCAAAGACCTCATATTTTAATTTGAAAAAGTAGACCCATGTATATCTAAAAAAATAATCAATGAAATTAAGAACATACTTATCTTTACTGATCGATGGGTGTGGGAAAGGACCTGTAATTTCACTATGAACCAAATCTAGAAGTGACAATGCCCTCCATTCTTTACCTGTGTTTAACTTATCCTTATAATGTTTTCCTAGTATGCAGCCCTCGAAAAATCCATATGTGTACTGAATGTGGGGTAATACATCTACTATTCCACGCTTACTGAGTTGATCTAAATATTTAACTTCAGATGCCCAAACCTCTCATGCCACAACCTAGACTCTTCATTAACATGTGTTAAAAGAGATACATAATCTGATTTATGAGTGAAGTGAGAGAAGGTGTACAACTAGGAATGGTGAATAACCTCACCAACCACAATTTTTGAACCATCTCACAAGTCGGAAATAATAATTGAGTCTGAAATGAACTCCAATTTATTCCCTAAACCTAAATGAGTGATTTGATAGATGGAGAGAATATTTAGTGAAATCTTCGAAACATCAACTACATCCTAAAAGCATCCATGGTCTAGATCAACTCTACCCCTACCTCACACCTTTGAGAAGAATCATCTCCCATGAATATCGGTGGTCCGGAACAAGTCGACAAGTATGAAAAAAGTCTATCTAATGAGGCCATGTGATGGGTAGCCCCTGAATCAAGCACCCAAGCATTAGAAGAAGATGAAATAAAAAGTATTGCATGACCATTACCTCTTTATGATGATGTATTTTTCCTTTCATTATCTAGAATACAATCCTCGAGGTGATGTTGCTCAAGTGTTTATGCCATGAGATCTATGGTCTCTTTCATGCAAGAACTCTCAGGATGGAACCCCATGTTAAAATAGGAACACTTTGTCTTCTACTTCTTTCCTTTGTATGCCTTGGAACGAGAACTCTCATATCTGGACTTTTATTTACCTTCCTTCTTGTTCTCTTGCTCCTTCTCACCCTTGTTCTTCTGCTTATTCTTCTTTGAAATTCCATGAGTTGTAAGCGCATGGGGCTTGGAATTATTAAGTTCCTCTATTTGGATGATTTTTTTTCCCTTATGGATAAGTGAATCCATGAAATCGTCTAGGGATGGAATCTTCTATGTACACCCCATAGCTAACTTGGTAGTATGAAAAGAAGAAGTGTAGAAATAATACTTTGGTCCTAGTTTTGTTAGAATTGAAAATATTAATTGTTCATATTTCTTATCAATTCCACAAGCCTTAACATGAAAAATAAAAGTTTTAAACTTACATAAGTAGTCATTTATGGTCTTGAAATCTCTTGGATTCAATGCATGTAGATAATTCTCTAGATGATGACCTCTTAGATAATTCTCTAGATGGTCACCAACTATAATCACAATGTATTAATCCTTTATAATGAGTACAATATATAGTACTCTCCACATGAGGAGTAATGCACACTAGGTTCAAATTTCCATGTGAATACTCAAGTAAAAAAATAACTTCTCCCAATAGAAACAATAACTAAAGTAAAAAGTTCTTAATAATAATAAAACATAAAAAATATAGGTACTAACTTAATGAGAACTCTACATGAAGTCAACATGCATTCCATAATAAAAAAAATCTCCTAGAATAAGACAAGAGTCCAAGAATGGAACTAAAGTCTTAACTCAGTGAGAATTTGTTAATTATAGAAAGTCACTAAATAAGTGAAGTGAGTTAACTCCAAGTATTCATTAAATGGGTAATGCACACTTCCCTAGGAGGCTAATATTGTTACTAAAGTGCGCTCTATAGCCATGCAATAGGAAATATCATCTAAAATTAAGGAAATATGAATTATCTCCAAAAAAATAGGAATTAGCATGATGGTAGCTAAAAAATAGGAGTTTTCCTAATGGTTTTTTATGAGACCGTGGTTTTGGAAACCCATCGTATTTTCCCATGGTATTGCATATAGTAATCCACCGGATAAAAATAGACCTCTTATAAATAGACATGCTATAAATAGAAATCCTCCTAAATAGCAGGAAAAATGGATAAATGAATATGTTACTAAGTAGGTAGTTAGGCATGTACCCCAACACTATAAACTGTTAGAGGAATCATATTTTAGTTTTTGAGGAGGCATAGCTCATTGACTTGGATGTTATAGACACAACTTGGACAGATGGTGAAACAGTTATAATATAAGTGGCACAAAGAGTTGGTGGGTTATTTCAAAAATTATATATATATATATATATATATATATATATATATATATATATGAATGGTTTTGCACGACTTCTTTAAAAAATACAAGGGTAGAAGAAAGACAATGCCCTTATTTTGGAAAAGGTCTTTATGAGTACAAGGGTTAAAAGAAGAGGATGTTCATCCAGAAGAAGCACCTAATACATTCTTGAATTCTTGAGCATGTATTAGATGATAATCCTCTTATTACACCAAGAGGAATACACCTATTGGAGTTGGGCACAATTAATGATCTTTTAAATATAAATATTCTTAGTTGAAGATGCTCCCATATTCTTAATTGTCCTTCCAAATCAATGAATGAAATTTAATATTCATATCCTCCTTACATTTATAAATGTGTTTCTTTGTTTACTTTTTCATTTTTATTAGAATAAAAAATATAACAAAAATATTAATTGTTCATCTCTCTTATCAATTCCACAAGCCTTAAAATGAGAAAGAAAAGTTTTAAACTTATAGAAGTAGTCTTGTAGGGTCTTGAAATCTCTTAACTCAATTCATATAGATGATTCTCCAACTGATGACCTCTTAAATTGTCTTTCTTTCCTAGAAAATTATTTAACTTTGAAAATTTTTTGCTCCTAGGGGCAAGCCAGTTTCTCGTGACTCTTACGTAAGTTCCGTCGTTGGGACGTTTCCTTGAACAGTCGCCGCCTGCCAGCCTGCAAGATTCTTCTCATGTCGTTGAAAGACACGGCCATTGGAAACGGAGGCAGCCAGACTTTCCTTATTTGGGTTGCGTTGTGTTGGGACGCGGAGAGTGAGAAGTTGCATGCACGGCATCTCTTCCTCTCTTTCTCCTCTTCGTGTTGTGCTGGTCGCCCTCCTCCCCTCTCTCCCTCAGCGTTCTCCGTGTTGTACTGGTCGCTGCCCTCCGCTCAGCGTCCATAAATACAAAGTTAATACCCACCAACTCTTCATACATTCTCAGTTGTATTCCATCAATCAAGGTAACGAAGAAAGAAAAGAAAGAAGAGCAATGGGTGTCTTCACGCTTAAATGGGTGAGTTTAGGCGTGGCCCTTCTCCTTCTCTTTCACTGGGGTACCCCCACTGTTGATGCACATTAAGACGGCTTGTATGGAGAGGAGCTGCAGCAACAACGATCGTCGTGTGAGCAGCAGAGATTGTCTTCTTGTGGGAGTACTTGGAACGCCGGAGAGATCAGCCATCGGAAGGATGCTGCGAGGAATTGCAAAGAATGTCTCCACAATGCCGATGCCAAGCCATACAGAAAACGCTTGAGGACGTCTTCATGGATTCCGATTCTGAGGACGGTGCACCACTTAATCAACGCCTCCGCCAGCGCCGCGGAATGGAAGATGAGGAGGTGGTGCGAAGAGCCGAAGAGCTTCCGAATACCTGCAACGTCCGCCAGTCCCCCCGCCGCTGCGATCTTCAACGCCACTCTCGTAAGTCACTCCATGAACGTTACCAATTATTGACGTATAGTAATTAATTTGTCGAGATGTAATTACATTTCTTCCTTCTTTCATTCATTTATGTTATTCATTATCTAGTCTGCCATTGCCATAATTTATATATGTAATTCTTTCTAGAAGTTCTTCCATGCTATAGCCAATGATTTTTTTGTTTTCTTTTGATTGGTTTGTGCACAGGCTATTCCATAACAGTCACTAGCTTTTGAGTGACCAAGTACCATGTCTATGTATGTAAATAAACTAGCACAGCCGCTAATTTGTGGCTGAGAATGCCGAAAGGCCGTCAGTCTGGACCTCCTCGCTCCTTTGTTGATGCGCACTCGCTCATTTGTTGATGCGCACTCGCAATCGTTTCATATTTTCCATAGAAATCGTGGTCAACACATCAAACGCTCGTGGAGGGGAGGCTGGAGGTTGAAACGGTTCACTTCACATCCACGCGGCCATAAACATCCGCACTGGTAAAAAAATGACTGTGCTTAAAACTTTTTAATTGGCATCCAACACCCACGCGGCCATACTTATCTGCCCAGTAACAATAATTTAGTAAATTGTGGCCAGCTTAATAGATTATCTCTTAATCACTGAACGTGGCAATCTGGTGGTGAGCAAGTAATTTTTTAATCTTATTTAGTAAATGTAAAAAAGTAATCACATAAACGGACGTCTTTATAAATGAGCGGAAGTTAATTTATCAAAATCTCATCCATTGATTAGAGAGGACGACGAAAAATATGCCAGCATCTTCAATTGCCAACCCTAAGATTGAAATTTATGATTAAAAGGTGATTAATTGTGCCCATTGTCAATAGGTATAAGACTTTCGGCGTAACAAGCTGCTGACACTTCAGTATGTATGTACGGTGTTTTGGCACTTCAGTTTGTATGTACGGGGTTTTGCAGGAGCTTATAAGTATATATAGGCTCTACACCATAGCCGGGGTTTTGGCACTTCAGTATGTATGTGATATATAGGCTCTACACCATAGCCGTCTGTCTCTGGTATGTAATAAAGGACCGAATGAATGAGCAAATGCAATATAATTAAATTGTCCAACATAGCATGCATACATTTCACCTTGGATTTGGATTTATTTGTTTTTTTATCAACATATCAATTTTGGCATTATTTAAACTCAAATAGAGTTTTGGCATTATTTTTATATCTGTTTACTGACAATATACATCTCTGTTATTTTTTATATACAGGCAGAGTATATTGTCATTTTTTTATATCTCTGTCTACCGTTAGAGTATATTGTCATCAGTTTATAATCCAACATTATATGACAGTCCAAAATTATATTGTCATCGGTTTATTTTGAGGGGTTTTGACATTATTTAGCACTATTTTTATCAATAGAATATACCGTAATCAAATTATGGTTTAAAAATATATTGTAATCAATTTATAGTTTAAATAATTTTAATCAGTTTTCACTTTAAATAGTTTTCACTTTAAATAATCTGATTTTAAGAGTGTTGATATTATTTGTTTTAAAAGTGTTGATATTATTTCTTATTATTTTAACATTTGTTTACATTCATTTTTAAGAATATTGATATTGTTTGGTATTATTTTCACATCTTTTATGGTCTAGAGTATATTATAATTCAGTTTATAATTCAAATAATTTGGACTTTTATATAAAAAATTTATAAAGTTTATTTTAATTTTTAACTTTGATTATCTATAATTGTTTGGTATTATTTTCATACTTTTGGTAGTTAAGAGTATATTATAATTCAGTTTATATTTCAATGTTGATATTGTTTGATAGTATTTTATATTTCAATGTTGATATTGTTTGATAGTATTTTCACACTTCTCATGGTTAAGAGTATATTATAGTTTAGTTTATAATTCAAATGATTTTGATTTCTATATAATTTTTTTATAAAATTTATTTTAATTTTTAATTTTGATTACTTATAAATCAATAATTATATTATGATTACAATAAATCAATTGTTATACTATGATTAGGATAACAATCAATTTACAGTTAAATAATTTTAACGAATCAATCTGTATGATTATTAATATGATAACTATAATAATCATTTTATAAAATATATTATGATTACTATAATAATTAATTTATAGTTAAATAATTTTAACTAATCAATTTGTATGATTATCAATATAATAACTATAACAATCAATTTTTTTATAAAATTTATTTTAATTTTTAACTTTGATTATCTATAAATCAATTTTTTTTATAAAACTTATTTTAATTTTATAGTTAAATAATTTTAACTAATTAATTTGTATAATTATTAATACAATAATTGTAACAATCAATTTTTTTTATAAAGTTTATTTTAATTTTTAACTTTGATGATCTATAAATCAATTTTTTTTATAAAGTTTATTTTAATTTTTAACTTTGATTATCTATAAATCAATGTTATATTGTTTGGTATTATTTTCACACTTCAGTATATTATATTATATTATATTCAGTTTATACTTCAAATAATTTTTTTATAAAATTTATTTTAATTTTTAATTTTGATTATCTATAAATCAGTTAATATATTATTATTACAATAAATCAGTTATGATGATGATTAACGTCTACTAAGACCTAATTAGTCTATCCGACCTTAAGACGGTAAGTGATTACTTGTGATTCTTTAGAATTTTGTTTCTCGAAAAACATTAAGAGAAGCTTTCTAAGATCACCATACTTTTGCTGAGTTAAGAGGTTAGGAAGGTTGGTAGTGTGATCAATATTTTTGAAATGAGATCTAATATGGGTAAAGGCTGGACAATCTAAGAGAAAGTGCTTTTCATCTTCAACCTTCTTAGTGTCACAAAGGTGACACACTCTTTCATCCCATGGTGTTTTAGGGATTGAACAACGCCCAGTTTCACTATGGAGCTCGTGAGAATTTGTTCTTATCTTAGCAATACTTTTTTTTTCTTTACACTTGGCAAAACAGATAGATAATTTTGATCTTCTAGATTAGGTTTGATTACAGCTTTATAATACCTTAATTTTATATTTTCCTCTAACTCTTTATCACACCACATTTTTTCCTTAAATTTTGATTTGACATTTTTTTTAATAGTATCTTTATTCTGTAAAATGGTTTCTTCCATGATTCCCCAATAGTTTAGCCAAGACTGGGCATCTTTATGCCATCCTTGCTTGAGTCTATGGTGGTTATGACTTGATTTTGAAGCAATTTTAGGTAGCCTTTTGTCTACCATGTTGTTTAACTTGTTCTTATACATTAGGTATCTAGTCATAGCCATGCTCTCAATGGGGGAGAGATTTGTTTCTACGAGGAGGATGGGATAGGGTGAATTTCCTTTAATTTTGAGATTATAGGTTATAAAATTCTTTTGTATTTGCTCTATCTTTCTCTAGGATTCACGAGATATACTATAGCCCCACACTTCACATCCATAAAGAATAACAAGTGTAACAAGAGTCTCAAAGATGAGTTTATTTTTATCCCAACTCGAAATACCAGCTGATTTACAATTATTTTAAAGCCCATAATAAGCTTTCCATCCCCCAATAATCCTTTTCTCAATGCTATAATTCCAATTGAGCTTGTGGTGAATATCAATTCCAAGATACTTGTATGAATTCACTTCCTCCAAGTTGTTGTTTTCATATACAAAGGTATCATAAGGGATCTTATTGGATTTAATAATCATGACCTTAGTCTTATCAATATTAACATTCATACCCATATTGGAGCAAAAGTCCTTGAGGATTCTTAGTTGATTTTCAATATCATGGGGACTCCTTGCCATAAGAACGATATCATCGGAATAAAGAAGAAGATTGATGACTATACCAGTGAGAGTAGGGCCAACACAAGCTGCTTTTTCCAAGTATTCTTCTAATTTATCAATGTATATGCCAAAAAGGGTAGGGGACAAGGGACAACCTTGTTTGACTCCAATATTGCACTTAATCTCTTTTGACCAGCCCTCAGTGTTTCTAAACTTAGCAATAACGTTCTCATACATCCTTATTGCAACAGCCCTCAACTCGAGAGACACTTTTATCTCTTCCAACCTATTCCAAAGGTTTTTCCTAGGAATCATGTCAAAATCTCTTCTAAAGTCAACAAAACAACAAAAAAAATTGGTTTTAGTATTGCGGAACTCCTCTGCAATGATCCTAAAGGTAACAAGATGGTCCAGAGTTGAATGATATCTCCTAAACCCAGCTTGGCCTTTAGCTCTTTTACCGTGACTTTCTAACCAAATGCTAATCTTCTTTTCCAAAATAATTCCATAAAGCTTGGCTAAAATCGGGCTAATCATAATGATCCTATAATTAGAGGGAATGTTTTTATCCCCATTTTTAAAAATATGAACAATGAGGCTTTGCGTCCAAGTTTAGGGAAGCCTTGCTTGAGTGCTATATTTTGATTACTATAACAATCAATTTATAATTAAATAATATTAACTAATTAATTTGTATTATTATTAATATAATAACTATAACAATGAGTTTATAATTAAATAATTTTAACTAATTAATTTGTATGATTATTAATATAATAACTATAACAATCACTTTATAGTTAAATAATTTTAACTAATCAATTTATATTTATTATATTATGATAAAAATTAGTTTATAGTTTAAATAAATAATTTTGAATACTAAGCTTATAATATATTATGATAATTAACCTGCGATTAACCTGTGGCTTGAGAAACCGCGACTCAGGGGCATCTAAGCCGTCAAAATCACCCGGGGATCGCACCGGTGACTACACCTCGGGGACCATTAGAGAGCATATTATAATTCAGTTTATATTTCAAATAATTTGGATTATAAAATCATTAAATTTTTATAAAATTTACTAGTATGATAAAGTCTATAAAGGTATATATATCCTACATCCCTTTAGATTTGAACATGTGACCTCTTAAGAGGAAACACATGTTCTTAACCATTAAACCCACTTAGGCCGTGTAAGGTTGAGATTTGAAATAATTATGCTTAAAATTGATAAAAAAAAATATTAATTTATAATACATAGTATTAATTTATAGTGATTTTTATAAAGTTTCACAATATTTAAATTTTTATAAAGTTTACTAAAATTATATATTAAATTAAGGAATATTGAAATTATTGAGATTTGAAATAATTAATTTATATTAAGTTTATTTTAAAAATAAGCATTGTTAAGATAAGAATAAATTCTCATGAGTTTCATGGTAAAATTGGGCATTGGTCTATTCCTAAAACACCATGGGATGAAAGAGTGTGCCACTTTTATGACACAAGAAAGTTGAAGATGAAAAACACTTTCTCTTAGATTGTCCAGCCTCTACCCATATTAGATCTCATTTTAAAAATATTTGTCACACTACCAACCTTCTTAACCTCTTAAGTCAACAAAGTAAGTTGATGCTGGAAAGCTTATCTTAATGCTTTTAGAGCACAGAAAAGAAATTCTAAAGAATCTCAAGTAATCACTTACCCTCTTAAAATTCTATAAACCAATTCGGGCTTAGTGGACCTTAATCATCATCATCATCAATCCATTTATACTATGATAATAATTAATTTATAGTCCAAACAACTTTGAAATTATTATGTAAATTTTTTTTTGAAATAATTGAGATTTGAAATAATTACTCTTAAAATTGATAAAAAGTATTAATTTATAATACTAATATTAATTTATATTGATTTTAATTATCCAATCTTTTATAAAATTTATTATAATTTTAATTACCCACAAATAAATTATGATAATAATTAATTTATATTCCAAACAATTCACTTTATTAATTTTATATTATGTAGTAAATTTTTTAAATTCTCATAAAGTTTATAGTAAGCATTGCTACGACAAGAACAAATTCTCACTAGTTTTATAGTAAAATTGGGCGTTGGTCTATTCCTAAAACACCATGGGATGAAAGAGTGTGTCACTTTTGTGACACAAGAAAGTTGAAGATGAAAAACACTTTCTCTTAGATTGTCCAACCTATATCCATATTAGATCTCATTTTCAAAATGTTTGTCCAACCTATAACCTCTTAAGTCAACAAAGTAAGGTGATGTTGGAAAGCTTATCTTAATGATTTTAGAGCACAGAAACAAAATTTAAAGAATCTCAAGTAATCACTTACCCTCTTAAGATCCTACACACCAATTCAGGCTTAGTGGACCTTAATCATCATCATCATCAATCCATTTATATTATGATAACAATTAATTTATAGTCCAAACAACTTTGAAATTATTATGTAATAAGTTTTTTGAAATTGTTGAGATTTGAAATAATTACTCTTAAAATTAAAATTGATAAAAAGTATTAATTTATAATACTAGTATTAATTTATATTGATTTTAATTATCTAATATTTTATAAAATTTATTATAATTTTAATTACCCACAAATAATTAGATTATGATAATAATTAATTTATAGTCCAAATAACTTTGACTTTATTAATTTTCAATTATGTAATAAAATTTTTATTTTACAAATAATGAGTTTGTATTACGATAATAATAAATTTATAGTCCAAACAATTCACTTTATTAATTTTATATTATGTAGTAAATTTTTTAAATTCTCATAAAGTTTATTAAAGTTATGTAAAAATTATATATTAAATGAAGGAATATTAACGTTATACAAACTGTGAATGGGGTGATTCTAAGAAAAAACCCTAGCTAGGGTTTGGTTTCAGATGGGACAGATTCCCTGAAGAATTTTTGTAGAATTTTTATCTAGTTCCTGAACTCATCCTATCTCTGTCACTATGGATAGGGATTTTAAGTTAATTAATGATGAGGTGGAGGCGTTGGTTGAGGGAGTCGATGAAGAAAATTAGAAGAAACACAATGTTTTCTTAGATGCCATTGAGTTTTGTAACCAGTTGAGAAGGAAAAGAGTGTATTTGGCTCAAGATAGCTGGCAGGAGCATTATTATGGGATTCATTCAAAGCATACGGGGTCAGGGTTGGAGGTTTTTAAGTCACCTAATGAAGATAGTGATAAAACATAAGTACATAACCCTTTGGATATGAGCTTTGTTTCTYAGTTTTTTCCCAATCGTAAGAGTGCATCCGCTAAGAAGGAGGTTTCTGGGCCTTCAGGAGCTATTTCTGATTTGAGTTCAATTTCCCCTGTGGAGCCTGCTAGGGAGACATTACTTGTGCGTGATAAGGCAATTTCTCAAGGGGGTGGAACTGTTGACTCTGAGTCGAAGCAGTCGTTGAAACTTGCAAGCAGGGGAGGTGAGTTAGGTCATAAATCATGGAAAACTGGTTCCTCTCATAGAAAGATGGTGTCGGGTGATGATGTAGACCTAAGAGAGATCTTAGTGATGTCTTTATGTGCTCTAGTGGGTCGGTTCAATTATTGGGCCTTACCAAAGAAAAATATTGGTCAGTGGATGGAAAAGCACTGGGAGAATTTGCTAGGTTATATTTTGGTCCTCTCTGTGTTTCTTCATGGGTGGTTTTGTTTCTTGTTTCGTAATGAAATTGATGCAAAGTTTAATCTAGAGGGGTTATGGTTAGTAGGGGAGGGTAGCCTGATGTTGAAACGATGGATCCATTATTTTAATCGTACCCGAGACCATTTCTGTTTTAAGCATGTGTGGGTGTTGTTACCAGGTTTTCCCCTCGAATTTTAGCATAGAAAAGGTTTTATAGCAGTGGGAAACGAGATTGGGAGATTCCTCCATATTGATCTTGATGTTTTGAGAAGAGAAGATAAAAGAGTGGGTTACATGATGTTTGAAGTCGATATTCATTTGGTTTTAATCTCTGAATTGGATATTTCATGGAGTAAAAGAGATTATTTTCAAACGATTGATTACTGGGCAATTTCGTTTAGATGTACACGTTGTCATAAAACGGGACATCTCTGTAAACAATGTCCTAGATTGGATAATTATGGTATAGCTATGTCTTCCTTTGAAGGTTGTATAGAGGAGGAGTTGAAGGTGCAGTGTCATTCTTCTCAAATCAGAGACTCAGAGGTGGAGTTTGCTTGGAACGGATTGGATTCTTATGGATATGTAGATGCTTCACCAAAAACAAGGCGTTTTGAGGAGGACGCTCTACTGGGTAAGTTACAATATGTTTCCCGTATGTTTTTTAATTTGTTTTTTGTTTATGATGAGGATTACCTTCAAATTTAGGGTAAATCAAACTTTCCTCCAGTTAGTGGTGTTTCTCATTTGGATTCTTTTTTAAAGAATGATTCTATAGTCATTGATAATACAAACCTGATGTGCCAAGATAATTGTCCTATCTCAGAAGAGTCCAAAGGGCTATCCTTTGAAGAAAAACTAGATATTTGAAAGGAAATTCCAACCCTAGGGTTGGTCTTATCTGAAATTAATTCAATCTCTATTTCAGAGTCTTCGAGGGGATCCGAGGAATCTTTGGGTAGGCATTTTTTTAAATCACAGGAAGAGTTGGAGATTATCAATGATCTTATCCCTTCTTACTATGACATTGTAAAGAGAGATACTGTAGATGTCTTTAATGGAGTAGGGTGTAATATGGATATCAATTCTTCTAAATACTTTTATGTCAGTACCTTTTCTCGTAATGTTGTTGATCTAAAGGGTGTTGTCTGTGGCGTCTTGGGGGAAAACTTTTATCTGATGGAAACTAGAAGTGCTAGGAATATTAAAATAACAAGGAAGAGGATAGAAAGGAGGATTCTTCTGTAAAATCGGGTCCCAGGGCTCTTAGAGAAAACAGAGCCCTTGTTGGGGGTCGAAAATGATCATTTTTTATATCAACACAAGGGGAGTTGGAAGGGGCTCCCAAATTAAACTCCTTCAAGCGTTTGTCGGAATTAGTCCGTCTGAATATTCTTCTTGTTCAGGAAAATATGGTTTTGACTGACAAATCTCGGGGTTCTTTTGCAAAACTTCTGCCTCAATGGCCTTTTTGTGCTACAAATGCTAATGGTCAGTCTGGTGGTCTTTTAGTTTCATGCAACCCTCTGGTCACAAATTTTTATTCCTTTTCAACTGATGCAGGTATTTTTCTAGAAGGTTTGGTGAGAGCTCATTGTAAACCTATTTCCATTATCAATTGTTATGCTCCCTGTTCCACTCGTGTAGATTTTTGGGAATAGGTGGCTTCTTCAGAAGTTTTGAATGGAAGAAATGTGGTGTTAGTTGGTGATTTAAATCTAAATCTTTCAGCTCGAGAGATATGGGGAAGTAAATAAAGGATGGATCCCCTTGGTTCCTTTTTCTATGATTTTTTCAAAAGACATCAATTTATTGATATTGAGCCGGTTGTTTTGTCCCCTACTTGGAGAAATAAATAGAGTGGATGTGCTGCAATGGGTAAAAGGTTGGAAAGGTTTCTTTGTTCTGAAGTTTTGGTAGGTTCTTTGTCTAAGTATTGATCTTGGACTTTTAAACCGATGCTTACGGATCATAACTCGATAGTGCTTCAATTGTGTGTTAAAAAGATCTTGTTAGATACCCTTTTAATTTCAATTCATCTTGGTTGGAGGATTTAGATTTCATTCAGTTAGTTAAGGATGACTAGAATTCTTATGTTTTTGTCGAAGGTGATTCAGCTATGACCTCGTTGGTCAAGAAATTAAATTCCTTAAAATATAAATTTATTGGCTGGGAGAGAGATAAAAAAAAGACATCTCAGAAAAGATATTTTAAAAATTGAGGAGCAACTAGAAGTATTTTATGCTCATCATAACTCTAGGTTCTTTTTAGATTCTAATCTTAAATATGTGAAATATCTAGAAGATAAAAGGATTCATATTCTTTCAATTAAAGAACAAACTTGGAGGCTCAAGAGCAGAGTCCTTTGGATTTCTGGTGGAGATAAGAACACCAATTTTTGACGCTATTGGAGTCGTGCAAGAGACAATCCATAGTATTAAATCAAACAGGAGTAAGTCCTTGCTCCTTAAATTGGATTTTCATAAAGCCTATGACCGTGTGCATTGGGACTTGGGACTTTCTCAGGTTTCTTTTACTTCAAATTGGCTTAAATATACAAGAAATAAATTGGATAATGGCATGTGTTAGTTATGCTAAATTCGAAAAATCACATTGGGTTCTTCCTATGAATCATTGATGTCTTTTGAGTAGCAGGGGAAAATTGATTGGTGGACTTCTTTGATTTGGAAGTGGGAGCTTCCACTCAAAATTAAGCTCTTTATTTGGATTATGTTAAATAAGTCGATTTTAACTTGGGATAACTCGGTAGCAGAGGATTTTCTGGTTTGGGTCGTTGTGCTCGGTGTGGTTCTGCAGATGAAAATATTGATCATATTATGTTTCAATGTAGGTTTGTTCAAGAAGTTTCAAAGTTTCTAGGTATTATTACAAAGTCTGTTTTCCTTGGAATGAATGTTCAACTTGGTTATGCTTTCAAATTTGGCATAGGGACTATAGAAATTTCTTAGGGTTTCCATGCTATGTTTCTTAGGAGGTTTGGAAATCAAGAAATGGAAAAAAAAATGAGAATAAGTTCTCACCCAATTTGGTGGTTGCCTTTAAAGATCTTAACCAGTTCAATGAATTATCTAGTAGCATAAAACTCAATTGTGGTTGTCAGCCCCTTTATCTAGTGTTTTTTGATGACTTAGACATTGGCTTTTTTTATGGTTCTTCTTCTCTTGATGGAGCAACATGTGCATGTGGTGTAGTTCTTAAACTTATAGATGGTGTGGTTTTAAATCTTTGATTAAATTTTGGAAGCAGTACAAACTCAAAGGTTGAGTTGTTAGGTCTTTGGGTGTTTTTATTTTTTTCCTGAGTTCAGATGATAGATCAACTTCAGGAAGTTCATGATTCAAAACTGATGATAGATTGGGTGTTGAAATTTTTTTATTTTGAGGCGATATCTTTGGTCTTCTGGCAACAAAGAATTTGTTCTTTGAAAGAAGAATTCTCCAGGTTGGAATTTTCCCATGTTTACAGGGAATTTAATATGGGAGCAAATAGATTGGCTTCTCAAGCTTCTCATAGATGATTTTAGGGGCGAAATTTCGCCCATGGGCGAAATTAAGGGGCCTCTAATCTTTTATTGGACGATTTTTTTGTATTAGAGTGATTTTTTTAAACTTATTTTATTAGCCCATAATTTATTTTAAGGTAAAAATCGTGTACAGGGTTAGCCCATGTTTTTAGGAGGGATAGAGGAAAAAAAATTATATTTAGCCCCCAAAATTTGGGGGAACAAACTTCCATTAGCCAAATTTCGCCCCCAATTTTGTGGTATGGGTAGTAAAATCGGGATTTATGGTTTAATTTCGCCCCCGATTTTGTGGTATGGGCAGTAAAATCGGGATTTATGGTTTAATTTCGCCCCTGATTTTGTGGTATGGGCAGTAAAAACGGGATTTATGGTTTAATTTCGCCCCCGATTTTGTGGTATGGGAAGTGGGCACTAGAACATGGAGATTTTTGGCCCTCCCACATGGTATAAATTATATGGGATCTGAAATGCATTCCCCAGTTTACATCTTCGTTCTTCTGTTACCTCTTATTTCCCCTTTGGGCCTTGAGGTTTACGGGTTTAGTATTTACTCTTGGACTTTCTTCTGGTTGGTAACGGGTTACTCCCAGGTTCGGCCCAGGCACCAGTTGGCAGACTGCAGTGACCATATTTTGTTAATCCAAGACCCCCGCTCGCAGAGGAGGACCCTGCTCGCAGAGGAGGAGTAGGACCACGCTTGCAGAGGAGGCTCCGCGCTAAGGCTCGACCACAGTGGTAGTCTTTTTTCTGTATTTAAAGAATTTAGTATCTAGTGCAATAGAGAAGATTTGATGTTGTGACTTGTCACGTGTCTAACTCTATGGTTGTAGACTAAGCCTGTAAGGAATAACTTAGATTCACTATCTAAAGTAACAATGTACTAGTAGATGTGAAATGGATTATTCATGTTTGTCAAATAATGGACACTTATTGGGCCCCTGGCTAAATTATCAAAGATTCATGCCAACTAAACTTCATCGAGATTATGTTGGAAAGACCCATTCCGAGTTCCTGTCATTTCTAATATTCTAAGTTGTCATTCATAAGTCAGTTAGTAGTATCTTTTGGTC
>JASDQU010103153.1:0-29219 GCA_032191745.1 Picea mariana
CATTCATTTACCTCATACAGAAACCTACCCATGGGGCCCCCACCCTCCACCAATTCTCCATACAACTTGCACCCTCACAGGCCAAGCCATGTTGCACTGGGGCACCCATTTCTGTATCTACATGCTTATTCCAACTTATTCTTTATTCATTCGGTAATTGTACAAAGCCTTTATTTCCAGCATTTACATAGATTTTTGTTGTCACCTTTAGCGACCTTCCATTTCTGGAAAATCAACCCCTGTCACCCTTGGTTGGGGCATTCCATTACATTCTACGCTTGTTGACATCATCCATAAACCTTGAGTATCCTGCATTCCATGTACCCCCAATGTCTGAGTTTGTCCACTTTGTCATGCCTCTGGAACAATTTAAACCCACGTCTAGTTGTCCCCTTGATGCTAGATCCAGTTTCACGGTTGTTGCCCCTCATACGTCCCATATATCCCCAACCAAGGGAAGTCTTGAGTCTCACAACATATTGACTTTTTCCATGTTCCTCATCAATTCCTCAACTCATCCAGTGGAATTCATGAAGCCCTTTGCTTCTTGGAGTCGTGTCTCCCTTTCTGTCGACATCAACACAGTTTCTAGAAGGGTGACGATATCTTGACTCTCATTACCTTTACAATGAGGAGTCTTGGATGAGACAGGGAGAAATGTCATTGCTCTGTTATGTCGTTGACCCATGTTGGCACAGGGGAATACCCAGGGTTCAACACTTCAACAACGCACCAACAAAACCCTAACTACTGACCCTTTTGGAAAAACCTACGAAGCAGATGAAGTCTCACCCGAGGTAGAGGCAAGGGTGGTTGCAGGACTCAGATGTATGCAACCTATCTGGGACACAGATCTTTGATTACAGCACCTTAACAAAGCACTTAGCAGTTGTCATTCATTATTATTCAACCTGTATTTACTTCGTAGATAAAACCCTAATTACAAAACATCACAGTACTCACTCAGATCTACCACATCTAAGAACTTAGCATAAGGAAACATATCAGATCTAACATTCATTCACATCACTAAGAAATAATCTATCATATCATATCCATCTAAGCATACATTACTGGACTAATCATTAATCATATGAATAGTAAAACAACCACAATGCACAAAGGAGCCATAACACAGGATATACGTGGTTCACCCTCGGCCTAGGCCTACGTCCACCAACTCTTCTCTTATTTATTATATTTTGTCAATCATCTACATGCACAGAGCCAAAATATCCTACTTCGCATAGGACAGGATATCTGCACGCACTCTGCCATATCCTCCTTCCCCGAGTTAGTTTATAGCACCAAGCCCTACATAAGCCTCCTACATTCTTCTGCACTTGCACTTAGCTCTACAAGTGTCCAACACAACATGCACAAAGCATTTACAATTATCACTTTCACTTAGCACAACATCACGCAGATCCCTCTTTACATCACTTAGACATATATTTATATATTAAAAAAAGGGCCTAAATATGCGTAAACCCATGGGTCGACATCCCCAAACCTGTTACATATGCCCAAAACCAAAAAACCCTAAACAAGGGGTCGAGATATTGCGATCCTTGCTACGACTTGTGCTTCGCCTTCGATAGCCTGTTGAAGTCCCAAAATAGGTGAAACCTAACCAAGGATCTCCAAAACTTGGTCAAGGGCCAACATGCCGCCAACACTCACCTATGACTCATCCCGAGTCACTCTGATCTGGTTAATTCTGCCTCAAAAGCCTCAATATTGGCTTGAGCTGCTTCAAACTGTTGTTGTGCCAAGGCGTCCTGCTCAAAAAACTCCTGAAGAACTACCTCATTCATAGGTCCTTTCAAGTGTTGCTCAACTGTAGTGACTACTTTTTATAGTTCTGCTCCTTGTCCTTTAATCTCCTCAAACAGTTGGCAAGCTCCATCCTAGACTGGCTAGAGCTTCTGAGTCAATTCCATGACTTTTCTCTATATGGTATGGACTTGTTGTTTAACAGTGAGTTGTTCCTGGGATCTTTTCATTCTTTCAACTGCAGACAAAAGATTCAATTGTTCTTGTACTGTTGTTGTTTGTTGCTTTGCCTCCTGGAGTTGGGACTCCAGTGTCTTTAGTTTAGGATCCTCAGTAAGTCATTCATAAGTCTACGCACTCTGATCACTGAGCTATTTACATTCTATGGAAAAGGTCTTGATTCTCTCAACTGCGCTCTGAGCAGTTGCTTCTCTTTGATCCTGCACATCCTATGGAGTGTTTGGCACTATCTGTAGCTCTAGATCTATTATTCTCTATTGAATCTATTGAATGGATTCAACAAGCTTCCCTACTTGATGTTCCACCGTGTCTTCCTCCTTTTTCTTTAAGCTTGTCATAGATCAAAGTAATTTGCTAACTGCTTCTTTTACTCCAACCTGCTCCATGAGAAGTCGTTCATTCTCTTGTTGGATCTGTTCTTTATCCTCTTCGAATTTCATTTGGAGGGCAGTCTTCTCCTGCTTCGCAACCCTACGTTGATCTATCACGGGTCCTCTTGTGCTTTCTTCAGGGCCACTGTGGCATGTTCTTTCTCTTCTTAGGTGTGATCAAGGTGAGATTCGAGGCCATAACTGCTTTCTCATCCATTCGGGAGCACCGGTCTAACAATCATAGTGCCTCCAACAGTTATATCTCTTCTCCATGGCGAAGTGCCTATGTGACCTGCTCTCATATTTCGGCGAAGTTCAAATTCTGGAGACCTTCCTTCTGCAAAGTTTTCTCTGGAACTTCCTATAATTTCTCCAACTTTACTTTCTTTTTGTTGATCTTTCTAGCCTTCTTCCTTGTGATCTGTATCTTAGTATTCCATTTTCCATTCTGATTCTTATCTTATCTTGGCATATTAACTACGTGTTGTTGATGGTATTTACTAGGGTTCAAGGTTAATACTTCTTCTTTGTCTGGGGTAGGTGCTCTACTCTCCTGTATTCCTTCGACTTTGGCACCCAAGTCTCTAGTTCTGAATAGCTTTGACCTTTTCTCCTGTTCTTCTATCAAGTGCGTTATTCTCCTAGTCATGAAATATTTTAACTCTCTCATTTTTTCTTCTAGAGCTTCATCTTCTTTTCTTCGAGTCTGATCTTTCTTAATACAGGGTTTTCCCAGCAATAAAGGAAATGGGGCGTTGTTCTCAACAAATTTAATGACCTCAAATTCTTCCTCTGTCAAAGTTCCATGAGCACTCATAGAGGTCTGGGTCAGTCTTCCACATAGGTTTATCAGGTTTCCTCTAAAGAATCCTATTCCTCTCATCGAAGGAATCATAGCAGGCTTTCCTAAAACTTCCCAGGTTCTTTTGGTCATGATATTCACCTGTGTTTCCTCATCCAGAACACATTCTATGCTGAAGTCTCCTATTCTTGCTTCTATAAACTCTTTTTCTTTGAAGATCTCTGATAAGTGATATCTCTGTGATTATTCAAGGTTTCTTTCATTCGTAGTAATACAGTCTCTAATTCTTTCTGGGGTTCTACCACAGTCTCAGTTTCTTGGCCTTCCTCGGGGATTTCTTGTCTCATATTCATTCTTTCAACCTTATAAATCATTCTAGGGCAATCCAAAACTTCATGGTCCATATCTTTACAATAGATACAACTAGGTCTTCTATCAGTGAAATCCTTAGCAAGATGGCCCAGTCTTCTGCAATTGTAACAAAGAGTTAATCCTCTCTTTCTCTTAAATGACCCCCAACCTTTCTTGTACTGCACACTAGGATCATAGTAGCTAACCTGCAAAAAATTATTCCTATGTTCCTGCATCCATTTGTTAGTCCAAACATTCTTTATATGCATAGGAATAACATATCTCTCATTATTTCTATTAGATCTACCCATATCAAATCTTGTTTCGTCTATATGTGCCCTACTTTTCAGTCTAGGAAAAAACATACCTAGATCCATATTTTCGAAACAAACATTTCCACTTATCTTACCTTTAACAAAGCACAAATCTTTCAGATCTTACCTCTTTTCTTCAGATCTGCCTCTTCTCTTAGTATAGAGCTTTGTAATCCAAGTGGAGTACTGTGCACTAAAGCAACAGATCTAAGCATAGATCTTTCTTTCTTTTCCTCAGTTCCCAACAATCATAATTTCAAGTCCTGACATCAGAACCATTTGTTGTCATAGGGGCAAACCCAAGGTTCAATGCTTCAACAACACACCAACAAAACCCTAACTACCAGCCCTTTTGGCAACACTTGTGAAGCAGATGAAATCTCACCTGAGGTAGAGGCAGGTTTTAGGACTCAGATGTTTGTAACCTAGATAGGACACATATCTGTTATTACAGCACCTTAACAGAGAACTTACCAATTGTCATTCATTAGTATTTATCTTGTATTTACTTCACAGATAAAACCCTAATTACAGAACAACGCATTACTCACTCAGATCTACCACATCTAAGCACTTAGCATAAGGAAACAGATCAGATCTAACATTCATTCACATCACTAAGCACCTAGATATCATATCATACTCATCTAAGCATACATTACTGCACTAAGAATTAATCATATGAATAGTAAAACAACCACAATGCACAAAGCAACCATAACACATGATATACGTGGTTCACCCCTGGCCTGGGGCTACGTCCACCAACTATTCTCTTATTTATTATCTTCTGTCAATCATCTACATGCACAGAGCCAAAAGATCCTACTCCACATAGGACAAGAGATCTACACGCACTCTGCCAAATCCTCCTTCCCCAAGTTAGGTTACAACACCAAGCCCTACACAAGCCTCTTACATTCTCTTGCACTTCCACTTAGCTCTACAAGTGTCCAACACAACATGCACAAAGCATTTACAATTATCACTTGCACTTAGCACAACATCATGCAGATCCCTCTTTACATTGCCTAAAAATCTATTTATATATTACAAAAAGGACCTAAACATGGGTAAACCCATGGGCCGACATCCCCATACCCATTACATAAGCCCAAAACCCAAAAATCCCTAAACAAGGGGCTGAGATGCCACAATCTCCGCTTCAACTTGCGCTCCACCTTCAACAGCTTATCAAAGTCCCAAAATAGGTCAAAACTGACCAAGGATCTCCAAAACTTGGTCAAGAGCCAACAACCCCCATAGCATTTGACTTCAAAACACTCTCTTGTTATGATGGGTCTTACTTTGCAACTATTGCAGTTGTTTTATACTAGCCGAAGACCTCTGAAATTCGATGGGCCACCAATGCCTGTGAATCATCGACACTTCTTACAAGTGTCATCGCCTCTTTTCAGAGTATGTTCATCATCCAAATTTCCATCTGCCATTATCAAACCACCCCGGAGGGCACTGCAGTCATCTACATCAACATATAGCTTCAGTTAATGTCTTACATATTTGAGTTACATGACACGAGCATGGGTCATGCCTGCCTCGTTTATATATAGTTTTTATTTTCCCACACCTAGAGAAAGGTTTGGGTCCCACAGTTTCCCCCCTCTCTCTACCAGATTGATCTTGCAGTTCCTATCAACGGTCTTTCTTACAATGTCACTCTCATTAGAAGAAACATTGATGTATTTCGTCTATAGGTATTCTCCTAACCTTACAAATCAGGGGCATCTGTTATCATTGAAATTTCATCCGCAAATGGTTACAATAATTCAACATCTCCAAACACCTATTAGTTCATTCATATCCCAAAAACGACATTTTCAAAGGGAAAAAAAAACTATACAAATGCTTATAAAATTGACATGCGCTCAGAATCTAAAGGAAGCGTGCGCACGTTCGCAAGTCAAAAATGCAGAAAAAGCACACATGCACCCAATGTGCGACTGTGTATGCAAAAAGCCACACACACCTAATAACAACACATTTATGGTTCTTGTCATCCCCTCACCCACGTATGGTTCAGATACTAAGTCGATTTCACCCTCAAATTCGAGTTGAATCCAAGTGGGACGCTGGTCAAAGACCTAAGGGTGCCCTAAAGAGGGCTCCTTGTTCACACTAAAGACCAGTTGGATAATGCCTCAAATATTTTCTATAAAAAGAGGCCATGGGTGTACTATGAATTCAAGAATCTCATTGTATTTTTATGTTGTCTCTATTCTCCTACAAGGATTTCCTTCTTGGAGCATACTAGCATCATTTCATTAAGCTATTCACCTCACCTCTTGAGGTAATAAGCTTGTATTGCTTCACCATTTCCTTTCTTAGTTTTTCATTTGTAAGAAGAGCTCTCACATAGGGGATTCAAGAGCCCTCCCTTGGAGGAAGATGGGACCCATTGTAAATGTGTTGAACCTACACAGAATAGATCTAGCTAAACAATAATACACACATTTGCAGAGAGAATTGGAAAAAGAAGAAGGAGAGAAAGAATGGAAGAATTCTCATTAACCGTATTCCACACTCAAAGAGTGAATAATTTACAATAGATACAGGATATATGAGTAACTAATGAGCCATAGTGGTGGTATAGATTCATCTGGACACACACCAACAGTTACAAGAGTAAATCACGACCTAGTCTAGTCTCTCAGGAAGTTACGGGAGTGAACTGCCACCTAGCTATGTTAACTAGTCAACTAGTCTTCAGTTAACTGACTGAACAAAGACTAGTGAATTGGTGATGATCCCAATGTTGCATGGTGACAAAACCAATGCAACATCTAAACTCAACTTAACTAGTCAAACTGAAGTGTAAACTGAAAGACAATATTCTCTAGGTGGAATATTCTCTCCTAAAATATAAGAGACTGGATAATGACTAATTATGACTAATAAACAAGGAAAAACCTTAGGAAAAATAAATCCTAGGTGTGTGTGAATTAAATCCAACACCCATAAGTCTCCCTTTCTCCTTGGTGTTTTCCCACTAATACAATCTGTCCATTGGTGGCATGAATATTGGTCAATTGTTTGGTTGATTTTGGTTCTAATTTCCTTATGCACTTTATTTTTGTTTGTTTAGTTGTTATTAGGTTAGTTGTTTGTTTATTTCATGTGATTGATTCATTTGATTCATACACTAACTTTTTCCTATTCAGCTGACCCAACTAGACTTGCAAGTGTCACTCTTTTTCTCATTCAAGTGGTGAAAAGGATACAACAATCCCTCCTACCCCCACGCTGGGAGGAAATACTCCCACACCACTAGTGAATCTAGTTCCAACACTGATTCCAGGCCCATTAATATCCCCATAATACAACCCAACAATGGAGGATGGTGTTGATCACTCAGCACACCTTCAAAATTCATGAATTTTAGGGTACCACTTTACTCCATTTTTCATCCTTAGAATTTGATTTTGCATGGCTACAATTTACTATAATACTTTATCTTGAGTGGTTTCTTTTCATATTGTTTAATTCCAAGCCTAATATGAATATCTATCCAAAGGGTGAAGCACATTTAACTTTACTCTTTAGTGAAAGGGGCCTAAGAATTAGTCATTTTTAATATAAGTAAGAAAACATTTTTAAATCCTTTATTTTCCAGACCTACAACAGAAACTTTTTCCAATCATCAATGTACTATCGGGCGTTGGACATTTCTTTGCACAAAATCTACAATGAGAAGACAAACTCACTAATTATCGATGTTCATCGGTCATTGTCTTCCACCAAACTTGAGTCAATCCTGATCATTGATATTATAGAGGAATTTTTTCTCGATTCATGAATATCCACGTCATTGTTTACACATAAACTACCATGTGGATGTATGTATTTCCATGTCATCAAGATAACCATATTCGACCATGCTAGCTATGCCATGTCAGCATTACCACATCATCATTCACGGTTCTCGAGTTCATCGATGCATGGGGAAATATTTTGACAAAGTCAAAAAATATTAGCAACTAACTTTTGTCCTACGAGCGAGCACATTTGATCCAAGCAAAAAAAAATTCTTCATTTATTTAGTAATTTGAGTCACCATTCCCCCATTCCTCCTTCCAATGTGACATTGAATTGAGTTTTCTTTCTGGCATTTCATCATATTGAACCATATGAATTTGAATAAATCCTTTGTGGCCATCCTTAATAAATGACCTACCCACCTTAGATTAATTTCCAATGGTAAATGAAGGAGAAAACCCATTGGTGAAAATAGATTCTTCACTTGTTGGCGACTCATGTGATAGTTTGAAAATTTTTAAAAATCAATCCCCTTGATCGATATCGGTGCTCGCAAAACAACTTCAAGATCTTCAAAACTCAGGTAGGAGTACAATCAGAGTGTAAGACTCACTACTCTGACGTCTTTGACATGTCATCGGGGAAAGAATGGAGCACATCGATCATCATGCATATAACTTCATTGATTCTGAATCTGAACTTGACTGGAATCTTGGGATGGACAACTCTTGAAATTTAAGAGAACAATTGCAAAATGGCCGACTCACATTGGAAAAACATTCCCATGGAAAATATCACGACAATATGATGAGACTCAGGAAACATATTTTTACATAAGTCTGTGATACAAGAGGCATCACAAACTCTCCGTATGTTTGGAAGAGTAACCAAATGGAGGAGGAAACAACTCTATGTAAAGAGAACATCTTCCTAAGGTCATATTAGATCCCAATGCTTGCAGAACAATGGAAGGATGTGATTTTTCCAAGGGCGACTATCTTGCTGCTGATAAAAAAGAATGTATATATCATCCCCTCTTTTTGGAATATTTGATTTTTTTGTATTTTTCAAATTTTTAATGAGATTTGAAAAAGAATAAAATAATGTTACGTTACAAAGGAGGAACGAGTGTCACAAGAAATCAAATTGGTTCCAAGCACATGGAAAAGACTGATGCTTAGTACAAGGAGACATGTCAAAGATAAGGACACTTGGGAAAATTCCTCCATGGGTCAAGGTATCAGATCGCAAGGTAAAAAAGTGCTACAAGGCTTGCACCTAATGAATTCTCTACAGATTCAATAATAGAAACACGAAGAGGGAGTTAGGGTAAATATGCAAGGATGAGAAATGTGATGCAATTACAACATGAAACAACAAGACTCCTTCCATGTGAAGTTTTATGACCTAGAGAAGGTCAGATCAGTGATTTTTCACGTTTAGAGAGTCTGAAAAACACCAAAACAAGATTCTAGAGTGATATTTTTTGTAAACTTTGATCCAGGTGGATATTGGTGGCCATCCACCTGTTCCAAATTCCAACTAGGTCATCTTAACAACTTTCAATTCAACACGTTTCTCTGTAATAGGGGCATTTCTTTGTAATTGTGGGTTATGCATTTATAGGGTTTTCATGAAGCCCTACACAACATCTAGGTGTATATTGGTGACCGCCCACCTATTCCAACTGGATTATTTTGGAAGTTTTTATGTTAGTACATATTTTTGTACTTCTAGAGCCATTTTGGGGATCTAAACAATGTTTTCTTGGTTTGTCACAATCAAATTATAGATAGAGTCATAGTTTTATGGAATAATATGTATTTCTCGAAAATACCTTTCCAACGGGATATCACACACCTAAAACGAAGATCGTATGAAAAATTTATGACCTCATGTAGTTAATGTACTAACTTACCCCAATGGGGCCCACATGACTTTTGGTGCTTCATCTCCTAGGGTTAGGATTTTGGATGTCTAGGGTTTTGAAATTCATGTTTATCATAAAAATGCCTTCAGAGCCTCATTGTAATCATCTTCTTGTGAATTAGCGTAGCCATCACAACTCTTCTCAGAGATAAAGGTGCCACCATTCTAGTGGATCTTGCACTCTGTATTTTTACAGTCTCTGTACATTTCTTTCATTAATAGAAATCATGTATTGTTTTATTTCTTTGTTTCTGGAAATTTTAATGTGTGTTTCATTGTAATATATATGCTTTCATTTCATTCCAAAAATAATATGGATCAGTTGTATCAGAGTAGGTTTCTATTTATCATTTTTTAGTGCTTGTCCTCGACGAGGTCCGAGTATAGAAAGTTGGGTATCAAGCTTGTCTCTCTTAAGAAAAATCACTCTCTCATGCCCAAGAAACCCTCTATGGCGGAATAAAAGAAAAAAGACAGAGAAGAAGATTCTATTAACATGTTTCTTGAGCAAGATGTCGTGCAAAAGACGTACGAAATGATGGAGAATTTTTCCCACATCCTTCAATGCCTACCATAGAAAAAGGCACATCTTCATCAAGAGGCCACTTTGTAGAAACCTCTCCCTTCAATGTACAATTTAATTTTGATATTCCCGTATTTGAAGATCAAATAGATGTGGATGCCTTAGAAAAATGGTTGAATCTGCTAGAAGGTTATTTCTCTGTTCAAAATTTTTTCGACATGGAAAAGATCACCTTCATACTCCTCAAGGATCTCCCCCATGTCAAACATTAGTGGGAAACTTACTGGGATCAAAGTTCCACAGAGGAATATGGAATATATGGGGTCGATCCCACTTGGGATATTTTTGTGTATGCATTTAAGGAACACTACTACCCTCTTGATAACTATGAAGACCAGTACATGAGATGGACCACATTGCGGCAACATAAGAGACAAACAGTGTCGAAGTTCAAAAATACTTTCCATACCTTGCACACCAAGATATGTATCAAAGACTCTGAGTGACATCGGGTTCTGAAATACCATGGTGCTGTACATAGGTACATCCAAACCAAAATTGATTTCCTAAATATCTGATCATTGGGGGATACCTATCGATATGCTATAAAAATCGAGCAGAAATTTAGGCACCAGAACAAATGGGACTTCGGGTCTACAAATCTGCAACAACCAAAGCATGGTAAAGACATCCCTAACCAACATCCTTCCATCAACCAGTCCAAGACACATGAAAATAAGGGTATAGGAAAGACAAAGAACGACACTAGGAAGTGGTGTGACTTCCACAAAATCCCCTCAATCATTTTAGGAGTGGTCAATACCTATTTAGTTTTCTTTGTTGAAACATAATCTAAAAAGGTTGTAAGGTCCCATACATGCCCACATGTGCACAATCTTAGGAAAGTTTTGATTTTTTAGAGAAAACAACCTAGGAAGTTTAAAAGATTCTTAACGGCCCATACATATGCACACGTCAACAATCTAGGGATAGTTTCAAAGATTTCTTAGATTAGATAACATTCTGGGAATATTAAAATATCAAGAGTAAGGACCCACATGTCCACCATGTTAGTTACCTAGGGATTTTTCCATTTTTACAAGGATTGTTTGTGAAACTTAGTAAATTAGTGATAAAAAAGATTTGTAAAGGACCAAGCAATGTCCAAATGTTAAAATTTTATTACTAATGAATTGAAAATCATTTTACACTTCCACTTCCTACACACGACGTCACCACTAACTCAAAATATTTTTATCATATACTTGTAACCATAGTATGCTCTTATTCTCGTGCCCATAAACGATCTAGGAGGATTAGAAGGGTTCCATTTGTTTCGTGAAAGTATTTTATGCACACCATTGTTAACCAATGAGGTTGTACCATGACCCAAACCTCACAACCCATTTTCACATCCTAAAAGAAACCATTAAACAACATATGTTTAACCTCCAAAGGAGGAACAGAAAATAAAATTGTACTCTAAGTTACAATTTTGGGGATCGACATCCAAATAACTCATCATCCTTTTCTCATTGAAACTTGAAAGTTGTGAAATAGGTTACCAAAATCATCCAAATAAAAAATTCTTATACCATAAGGCAGGGACACACCCATGAAGGGTCGAAGGTCGAGGTCCAGTTGTTCCGTGTTTCCCTCTTTGGGTCACCCAACCCTTGGAAAGCATCCATTTTGTGATCCATTTCTAAGGCCGAAAATCTCAAAGTCGTGCTTGATCGAGGTAACTTAGTGGCCAAATCTAGGTTGTATTTTTACCCAAGTGGTGATTGTGGGTTCCAATCACACCTCAATCATATTTTGAACGGCTATTGGGAAATATCACCAGTTCTTTCAGGATATTCCCCCTTTGCCCCTCATTATAACTGATTGTTCATACCTTCACTAGGTCCTATTCTAGTGGATTCATGGCCCATTGTTGAGTGCTTTTGGAAGGTCCGATTATTTTTTAGAGGAAGGGATATAGGTCTATTAGGACATGTGCATTTTATTTTATTCCCCCATGTGGATAAGAACATCAACCATCTTAAATAGTTACTTGATTTATGTATGATTTCCATTATTTTGATTACATACGATTTGAAAATACATTGTTGAGATAGTTTACAAAGCACTTGTTCCTTTATTTATTCTTGTCACCATACTCACACATTCACATACAGTCTATAATCATAGGGGAACCAAAACATCCCCGTCATTCTATATGTTTGAGAAACCTCCCTCCAATTTTGGGAGGTGTCCCTAATTTTGCACATGCATCACCACAACCAGTAAACACACTAGTGAGTGCTAGTTTTTTAGGATTATCTTTTCGTGGGTCCACCTTGCTAGGAAATACTATACAAAAAATTCCACTCATATAGTAGCCCTTCCTCTTCAAGAATTGGCTCTCCAACCATCAACCACCATGGCAGGACCACTAAATATACCATATAAAACCCCATCCTCTTCTTCCTAGTTAGGAAAAACTTGGGCCCCTTATCCTGGTTATAATGGTCAACCACCACTCACAAAGAGTAAGAAGAGAAACACCCATTATCACCGCCCATGGCATGGGGGAAATTCTTGTACAGATGGGGAAACTCATAGTTACCACCATAACTACAATAAAACTAACCATAGATGTACCACCCATACATGGAATAATCACCCTTTCCCATTTTGTGAGCTCTATGGTCACCCATCTCATCAGTGTCGTGAACTCACTTCAAAACTAGTCTAATTAGTTTGTTTGGAGAGAATGCAACACAATAAATTTAGTAGTTCCCCTTACACTACTTCGATATTCCCCCTCCCCCAGCATGCACCCATTACTACATAAGGTGAGGTTCAATGCACCTCAACATCATTTTTTACCCCTCACATGGGTAACACCCAATCTACCTCACGATTGAGGCTCATTCAGGTAGACTTGGGGGCACCCCTTCCACCTCTAGTACCAAAATGTCTACTAGACCTTATCCTTTTAAGGAAAATGGAAGTGTATATCAACACCCATTCATAGATGATTTTAGGGGCTAAATTTCGCTCATGGGCTAATTTTCCATGGTTTTTCCAAAAATGAGATTCGCTATTTTAAAAATAATTTGCCCAAATTCTATAGGATAAAATTATTTTACCTTAAAAATCGCCAAAAGTTTATAAAAACTATATAAAATACTTAGAAATTTGAATATTTTTAAAAAAATATCGCTAAACATTTATACTTGACATATGAAGGATTAGTAATATTTGCCAAGGTTTCTACATTTTAAAATAAATTTCCATCCTTAAAATCATCCTTGCACCCATCACAAGCCATCACCCTTGATTTGGATCTACTTACCCAAGCACAATTGTCATCTTCTACCATGTTTCAAATACGAGTCATTGTTAAAAAATTTAAATTTTATCGAGGTATAACAGTTGATGGGGCATCCTCATGTATTATGTCCTCATCATCTTCAAAACAACTAGGATCCGCTACTCTTATTTCATTGATCACTAAGTTAAGAGACTTTGATGGTAGACATTGTTCCCGCTTAGGGATGTTGCCTAATCTCCTCATTGAGTTAAGTCATAAGATGATTTGTATCAATGTTGTTGTCAAGAATGGTCCGGTGGATTACAATATTCTCCTGGCCTGTGATTTCATCAATTTCAAGAATTTTGTGGTGTCTTCACTCTTTCAAGTCATGATATGCCCACATGAAGGATGCATCATTGCCATCGATCAAATCTCCTACATTGATCCCCCCCCACCATAATATTCTTAGAATAGAATCTCACATCAGTTTTCTCACATTGAGTTTATGCACCATGTGTCCATTCCCACTACTCATGCAACATCCACTCCCCCTAAAAATTATCCCATGCCTCTAGAACCACCTCCTTGCCACTTAGTCTTGGAGGCTGGGAGGATTCATTCATCCTTGGGGGAATACATGCATGTTTCTTCTGCCAAACACAAAATAAACCATGAAATCTCAACTACTTTCTTCCCATAAGATGAAGAATTCTTTTAGGCCACTACATCTTTCAGTGATTCTAGTAATAACCTCCATCTAGGTTCTCTTATCCACTCCTGGCAGGGTCTTAACAATACAATCATTGCACCATCTAATATTATCTCATTTTATAAGGTCATTGCTCCCTCTCAAATAATATCATATCTTATCACTGATAGGGATGTCATGGACTTCAGCTCCATGATGACCAATCATGTCCATAGAAAAGATGTTGCCACATAGTTTAAAGTTCCAAACCCCCCAATAGATATTGCACAAAATAATGGATCTTAGACACTATTTCAGATCCTATTTTGTGGATGTCCAACCATAAATTTTCTACCATTATACCTTTGTTCCATCATCTTGGGTATTTGGAAACAACCCTTCCCCCAATCATCATATGATAATACAATGGGTAGTACCACTTCCCATCTTGGTCTCATAAGACCTAGCTCTCGAAACAAAACAAACCAACAATATACCCTTTGTAGGGACCCTTATACCACCACATTATGTCTAATTCCCCTATACATCATGCGATTACAAGACACATGGCCTAATCAGAATGATCTTCCAAGATAGTTTCATTACTTCTTGTGGTAGGGCCCCTTTATCCTTGGCCATTTTAAGTTACCCCCATAAGGGTAACATGACCTCATTTAGGGAGTTTCTTTTTAGGAACCCGTTTTTATGTGACCTCCCTTAGGGATTGTTATGTTCAAGAACCCATGGTTCCCTAGCCTCCTTCAGGGATTTCCTTTTCAAGAACCCATTGTTTTGTGTCGTCCCTTAGGGATTTCCTTGTTCAGGAACCCAAGGTTCCCTAACCTCCTTTAGGGATTTCCTTTTTCTAGGAAGTCACTATTAAATGGCCTCCCTTAGGGAGTGCCTTGTTCGAAAACCCGTGGCTCTTTGGCGTCCTTTAGGGAGTGCCTTCTTCAAGAACCCATTGTTTTTTTCCTCCCTTAGGGAGTGCCTTGTTGAGGAAACCATGGTTCCCTATCCTCCTTTAGGACATTCCTTTTCCAAGAACCCATTGTTTTGTGGCCTCCCTTAGGTAGTTCCTTCCTCAGGAACCCATGGTTCCCTGGCCTCCTTCAGGGAGTTCCTTTTTTAGGAACCCATCGTTCGTTGGCCTCCCTTAGGGAGTGCCTTATTTAGGAACCCATGGTTCCCTAGTGTCCTTCATGGAGTTCCTTTTTCCGGAAACCATCATTCCTTAGCATCCCTTAGGGAGTGCCTTGTTCAGGAACCCATGGTTCCCCAACCTCCTTTAGGGAGTTCCTTTTTCAATAACCCATCATTTTATCACCTCCCTTAGGGAGTGACTTTTTTGGGAACCCATGGTTCCATAGCATCCTTCAAGGAGTTTCTTTTCAGGAAACCATTTTTCCTTGGGATCCCTTAGGGAGGACCTCGTATGGGAACCCATGGTTCCCTAGCCTCCTTTAGGGAGTTCATTTTTTCAGGAACCCACCATTCATTGGCCTACCTTAAGGATTTCCTTAATTGTGAACCCATGTTTCCTTGGCCTCCTTAAGGGAGTGCCTTTTTCAGGAACCATTTGTTCCTTGAACACCCTTAGGAAGTGCCTTGTTCGGGAACCCATGGTTCCCTTACCTCCTTCAAGGAGTGCCTTTTTCAAGAACCCATTATTATATGGCCTCCCTTAGGGAGTGCATTGTTCAAGAACCCATGATTTCCTAGCCACATTTAGGGAGTGCCTTTTGAGGAATCCATTTCTCCTTGCCCTCCCTTAGGGAGGGCCTCATTCCATAACCCATGGTTCCCTAACCTCCTTTAGGGAGTTCCTTTTTTAGGAACCCATTGTTACTTGGACTCCCTAAGGGAGTTCCTTATTCGAAAACCCATGGTTCCTTGGCCTCCTTTAGGAAGTTCCTTTTTCAGGAACCTACAGTTCATTGGCCTTCCTTAGGGAGTGCATTTTTCAAGAACCCATGGTTCTCAGAGCTCCTTTAGGGAGTAAATTTTTCAAGAAACCATAATTATGTGGCCTCCCTTAAGGATTCCCTTGTTTGGGAACCCATGGTTCTCTACCCTCCTTTGGGGAGTCCCTTTTCTAGGAACTCATTTTTCCCCAACCTTCTTTAGGGAGTTCCTTTTTCAGGAACCCATTGTTTCGTGGCCTTCCTTAGAAAGTTCCTTTCTCAAAAACCCATGGTTCCTCGACCTCCTTCAGGGAGTTCCTTTCTCAAGAACACATTGTTCTATGGCATCCCTTAGGTAGTTCCTTATTCAGAAAATCATGGTTCCCTGGACTCCTTCAGGGAGTGCCTTTCTTAGGAACCCATTGTTCCTTGGCCTCCCTTATGGAGTGACTTGTTCGGGAACCCATGGTATCCTAACCTGGTTCAATGAGTTTCTTTTTCAGAGACCCATTATTCTATGACCTCCTTGAGGGAGTGCATTTTCCAGGAACCCATCATTCCTTGGCCTCCCTTAGGGAGTGCCTTGTTTGGGAACCCATGGTTCCTTGGCCTCCTTTAGGGAGTTCCTTTTTCAGGAACTCGTCATTCCTTGGCCTCCCTTAGGGAGGCATTTTTTTGTGAACCCATGGTTCCCTGGCCTCCTTTATGGATTTCATTTTTTAGGAACTCATTATTCTCTGGCCTCCCATAGAGAGTGCCTTTTTCTAGGAACTCATCATTCCCTACCCTCCTTCAGGGATTACCCCTTCTAGGAACTCATTGTTCCTTGGCCTACTTCCGGGGGTACCAAAAATTTTCATCAAGGGACCATTTTTCCCACAAATTTTAAAATATCAAGTACGCTTATTGTTATACACCATTTTGTCACACCTAGCCAAGTGTCACAAGTGTCACATTTCACTTTGATAAGTGTCACAATTGTGGCATCTCACCCCTTAAGTGTCGCAACTACAATGGGGTAATTTCATGGTGTAAGTGTCATACTTTAGTAAGTATTACGACCTTGACACCATGTAAAGATCATATGTCATGATCCCTAGTGAAGTTAAAGGAGAAAAACCATCATTTGGAGGTCGAAAACCCACCTTTCCCTTTTCCTTTCTAGCCTTGTTTGACCAAAGAATCCCCCCTCTCCACTTTGTTGGAGAATCTCTCTTCATTTTTTAGTTCAAAGGGAATGTCAAGCATTCCCTTTCTACCTCTTTGGGGGTGAATCCTTGCAGATAAGTAAACATCCCATGATTCTAGGGATGGTTTTGGGATGAATCTGGGTGATTTAGGATTTGGTTCTTCTTATTTCCACACAGATTTGGTTGAACCATCTTGAGAGAGGTCATAACCATAAGGATAACATGAATATTAAACAAATTTTACCCTATCCCCCTTATCCTCAACTACATTCCCTAATTAATCTAAGTGGTTAGACTGTCTTGATCCTATATAATTGGGGTTATTCAAAGTGAGAAGGGGAGACTGAGAGTATGATAACAAAGTTTTCATATTGAGAATAAGCATATCAAATTGAGGATCTTTCTCATAATGTGTGTATTTGAGGACTGAATTTTTGGAGACTTGGAGGGACTGCAACATAGATCAGGTTGTAAGTTTCATGTTTCCAATTTAATGATAACTTGGCCTATTTATCATATCCACTTTGTTCAATTCTTGTTTGGTATCTCTATCCTTTATTGTTAGATAGGATTGTTTTTATCTAACATTGGATAGCAGTAAGAAGAGGAATTGATTTTTTTGTAGGAAATCACTCATATTTGTAGCTCAACCACTAAAGGATGCAGGAACAACCTATAGAGACATGTACACAAATCATTTTTCCCTCTCATTTTAACCTATGAAACAAGAAAATAGGACAATTAGATTAGATTATAGGGAACCATTTGTTTTAACTATCTTAGTCGAAGGGAAATTGATTGAGAGGAACTTCATTTGTCCACGAGAGTATTTTTTCCACAACACTTACACACAATAATTTATATCAAGTAATTGCCATATGTTCTTTATTTTTATATGTTTTCATGTCAAGTATTTGGGTTTTATGTTCATAGGTAATTGTTACGAAGACATACAACCCATTCAGTATCGTTCATCCTATGGCCCCTTCAGTTATATGTTCAAAACTGGCATGCACTCACTCCCTTTGCAAACAACTAGATATCCTTGTTATACCCCTTGAAAGTTACCCTTGGGATCCCCACATTTAGCTCTGTGGTACCATCACCTCTATTACATTCAGGTATTGTCAACTGGTAGCATTCTCACATCCATGATTTTTCCCACATATATTTACCCCTTGGAATATTGACACTCATGTTGTATATCCATTAGTCTTGGGAGTCCTGGTAGTGTTACACCCTAGAGTAAGAACCCCATACTTCTTCCTCATCATCATGATAAACACCCCATTATTGACTCCCACGTCATTTTTTTGGTTACATTAAATGAACCTATGCATTATCATTAACCCACAATCTTACCCAACATCAATTTCCCATCTATAATTTCATCCTCCATCCATCTACCTGGTATAGAAACCCCCCAATAGGGCCCCCACCCTCCATCAATTACATTGCACTACTTTCACCCCAAGAAGGAAAATCCATCACTCACTGAGGCACTCATTTATGTACATGTAATTTTAACCCAATTATTCTTTATTCATTTAGTAATTATATAAAGAACATTTCAAATTCCAATAAGTGGATTAGGATTTTGTCATCACAACCGACGACATATTCTTCCTTGGAACACAACAACCCATGTCGCCTTTGGTTCGAGCATTCCCCTTTCATCACCATCTTTGTGAATATATCCCTATAATGGCCTAAATATAGGCTATCACAGAAACCCCTGTCCCAAATTTCCACCTTTTGACCTATCATCCATTCCTTTACAGTCTCACCCATTCAACACAATTTACCCAATATCTAGTCATCCCCCTAACACCAGTTCATGTTTTACGGTTTCTTACATCATTCCATATTCTCCCAACCAAGGGAATTTCTCAAGTCCCATACATCTTGAACATTGTTCATGTCACCCACCCATCCCTCCTCTCCTCCATTAAGTTTTTGATACATCCTTTATTAAATCGATGTCAAGCAGACCTTTGCTTATTATTGTCATGTCCCCTTCCCTATCAACATCAACACAAGTTTCAAGGAAGGTTGTAGTATCTTGGCTCTCATTCCCTTATTAATGAGCAGTCTCATATGGCACAAAAATATTCTTCATCGCTTTTTGATGTCGTTGACCCCCATGAAATTCAACTCCAACAAAGTTTTGTGTTACAGTGGGTCTTACTATGTGAACATTGCAATTTTTATTAATCACCAAAGATCTATGCATTCTATAGGCTATGAATTCCTCTACGCTATTCATTCCTCGATTCAAAGGTCGTTCAGTAAGCAAAACCATCATCTGTCTTTTTTTTACGCCCCCAAGGGGGGTGAAAACATCTAGTTCTTCAACAATATTTAGTTTCTGTCATTTCATTTATAGTTTCATGACATGAGTATGGGGAATTCTCACCTTTTTTGTACCCAGATGTATATTTCCATTTTTAGAGAATACTTGGTTCCCCTCAATATCCCCTTTTCCTCCAAATGATCGCTCCTACATTCCTCCTTAGATAGCAGCTACAACTCTCTTATTCACAAAATAAACACTGATGCATTTCAACTATACATATGCTCCTAACCCCACACATTAGGGGGGATATTTCATCACCAGAAAATTTCTCACAAGCAATAAGAACAATGGTTGAAGAAAATATCAACACAAACACAACATACTTCCAACATTTATAGAACCTACTTCTGCAAGATGACAAAACAATATAAAAAGAGCCATAAATTTCTATGCACTTCCACCAAAGTCAGTGCACGCACATATGCATGGATAAAAAAAGTGTCGAACACACACTTTGCATAACATGTGCAACTATCTCTGATTCAACCCATGCGGATGTAGAAGTAGCTCATTTAAGAATTTGGTCAAGCCTCAACCACTTTTAGGTTGAAGTGAATCAGGACAAGACCCCAAGATCGACCCAAAATTTAGTCTTGGGATGACTGAAAGGATGGGATTTACCCCTAAAGGCCTCCCATTCACACTTGGAACATGTTATGAAATATATATCTATGGTCCTATAAATATATGGTCATTGTATGCTAAAAAGGAATGAATTAAATGTATTGTTATGCTTCCCATTTTCTCTTAGAGAATCCATCTATTCTCTTGAGAGCTATTTGAGCACTCTTAGCATTTGGTAAGCTTCTCGCCTCTTGAGAAACTTGACCAAGAATTTATTCACCATTGTTAGATAGGAGAGTCAAGCTCTATTTTTGGGGGACTCAAGCACCCTCCCAAGGAGGAATAGGGGATCCATAGTCCCACTTTTCTCCTTTGGTGTTCTCAATTCAAAGATCACTTTCTATTTGGGTAGCTATTTCTTGTGTCAAGTTCATACATCTTTTAGAATTTACAGGTGCTTATTTTGTTTTCATTTCTTGGTNAGGGACTCAAGCACCCTCCCAAGGAGGAATAGGGGATCCATAGTCCCACTTTTCTCCTTTGGTGTTCTCAATTCAAAGATCACTTTCTATTTGGGTAGCTATTTCTTGTGTCAAGTTCATACATCTTTTAGAATTTACAGGTGCTTATTTTGTTTTCATTTCTTGGTTATTTTATTTTTTATTTACTATCTTGTCGATTCAATAATCTACTAATCATGTATGTGTTGTCTTATTGGTCCAAAAAGGTAGTCAAGGGTCCTATTTTTTTTCACTCAAGTGACAAAAAGGACCAAACACTGAGTCCATTCATAACCATTTCACAAAACTTAAATATCTCATTGATTCTTATTTTATCTCTTGTAGCTAGCTAAAATAACCAAGATTCCCCATTCTTTCTTATTTGAAAGTGAAATATTTCAACAAGGATGGGATATATGTAATTATGGCTATCTCTCGAGTCAATTAAAATTGCTATAGGTTGATTTTTAATATTACCTTGAACTTCAATCCAATGAGACTAAAAATCATATTGCTTGTTGCTTAACGATGCATAAATACTTGGCATTCTTGTACCCATGTCCTCCATTGTATCAACCTACTGAATGTTTTGCACATTCATCCTTTCTCCTTTGTGAGGGAAAAATCTACACATGTGATCCCCCTCAAATCCCCAACATTTAATGTGTTTATACCTTGGTACTTTCCCTAAATTATCTGACATATTGGACCCATCATATGGTGCCTATCCTTGATAATTATTTACAAGGAAAGGTGGCTGAAACATTTTCCTTCTTTTCAACCCAAGTTCTCTAAAAGGTTTATCCTCCTTTTATGTTGATCATAAAGGAATTTGGCTCTCCTTATTGCTTACTCTAATATTTTAGGCTCATCATAATGTATCTTATCATTGTATATTGAAGGTATCCCACTAAATAATATTTGTATTTTGACTTTCTCATACTTGATGAAGTCAACATACCTCGATAATTCTGGCAATCACCTTTCGTACTCATCCATGGTCATGCTCCCAATCTTGACTTCAAATAAATCTTTCATATTTCTATCATAGTAACATTGTGACAATTTGTTTTTGAAAATACCTTATGAAATATCCCCATGTTATCTTCTTCTCATCAATGTGTTTGACTTGTATGAGTTGGTCCCACCGCATTGATGCTTTTCCCTTTATCTAGTAAATTGCAATTCTAGATTTTGCATGTGACAAATAATTATGCAGTTATAAATACTTCCTCATTCCTAGCAACCATTCCTTTGCATATTCATCCTTCTTGTGCTCACCATCGAAGGTAGGAGGTTTGATCTTCCTCAAATCTCCTTGAAATTCTTCTACCCTAGTCTTACTATTATGTTGTATGACAGGAGATATAATTTGACTGCTTCCTTCATTTGCAGTTGAGTGTCTTGGTGAGTGATTTTTATGTCTACCAACACTTATAGATTCTTTTCTCCCTGCATGAGATATTTGATCCTCTTACTTACTTGAATCCATTTCCTTATCCATCTTCTTCTGTAAATTTTCCAAGATCTACAACATCTTGGTGTTGATGATGTTTTCTTTCTCTTGAGATTTCCTAAGATTCTCATTATCATATTTGTAGCTCAACACATCTATTTAAAGACTCTTTATTGTCTTCACCATATCAATACTTTCTGTTATGCCTTTTTTGTGCCCATTGGATTCAGTCTTAGAATTTCCCAAGATGGCATTCATCCCCTTGACTTCATCTTATTGAGTATCATCCATCTCATTGATATTCATATTAGACTATTCGACCTATAAATTTAATATGAAAAATGTGTAGCCATTAGAAATATATGTTAGGATAGACATGAAAAAAGACTATCAAAAATTTACACATTATTTCCAATCCTTAAAGGTTAGAAAATGCCTTATTTTTCCTTCCTACAGAAATATTCCACCCATCTCTAAAATATGGGTGAATAGATTGAATCTACTCTTACATATCTTTCCATTGACTATGTTGTAACCCTTGAGATGTTTCTGGATACAAACTATTCCAAGAAACCCATGTCAAACTTAATCAAATTTGATTATGAGTTTTCTTTTTAATATGTATTGAAACATAGTTCTAAGACTGAATTGTTTCTCTTTGAATAACGACCTTCGATGTTTAACAAATAAAATGATTAGATCTTGAAAGGAATGATCTCAATATTTTAGATGATTTAATAATATCAAAACAATGGAAATAAGAATGTAGGATTACAAAACTGAAAATAAAACAAGGTATTATTAATTGAAAATTTATTGTTTTTATTCCAATAAAAAAATTGATTAGATGAATAGAAATAAATATTGTATTATCATTCAAAAGGATCAATGAATATGATGCATGTCACAATAATACTCGTAGTACCATTGATGAAATATGTAATCTTTAATAATTTTCCTTCTTTAAAATCTGTAACAATAGTGGTTGTACCAAATTGTTACCCTTATAACATCATATGCATGCTTTGAAGAAAACGTTATGGAACATTGGAACACATGAAAATTGGAAATTCACATACTAAAATAATTGAAATCACGAATCTCTCAAGATCTAGGAATGAAATATATTTTCATTAAAATATTCACTCTTTCTTCCGTAGGAAAAATCCCCTTTCCCTCACTAAAATTGTTCCTCTTATAAGCTTTCACTTTACTATTTTGACAAATTAAATCCTAAGTGAATCTATGATCTAGAACTTCTTCCAAGAAGGTGTTTCAAATACAACAATAGGATAAGCACATCCACTACAATTGAACTTTCAATTTAGCTTGGATTAATCCCACATAACTTCATGTATTCCTTCATCTAAGCTCATTATGCCACCTCATACCATATGCAGTTGTATGAATTGTTGAACCTTCAACATCCTTGTTGATTCAACATCCTTGTTGAATTCTTGTTTTCCAGATGGGTCGTGTTCCAATTTAATCAAACCAACTTTATCCCTTAATCAAGCGTAGTATTATTGAGCCAATGCTCAATGTCCTTGGTGACCCAAAATATTTGATGGCTTCTAACTCATGATTGGAACTTCTTGGTGAATTGGTGTCCCGATGGGAATTTGAAGCTAGACCGAAATCAAAAGGAAATAAGATTTGGTTGAGTCCACTCCCGATGGCCTAGTTTCTGGTTAGCTCAGTTCCTGGTACACTTTGGGGGACGGAAAAAAATATGGACCATTGATTTATATTTATTTTCACTTGATCAAATATGCATTTATTCAAAAGAAACTTTATTAGAATATAATAAATAGATATACTATGTTGTTAATTTTACTCAAATAATTCAAACAATTAACTTAATATATTAGTAAACAATTAAATTTTATTCAAAATTTCAAATAATTCAAACAACTAACTTAATATATTAGTAAACAATTAACGCATAATAAATTTAAATTTATCATATTTATTAAAAATCACCAAATTAATACTAATTAATATCACTAACTTATTAAAATTAAATAATTTTAATAAGGTTACAACATTAAGCTTTATATGGGGATTGTGTTTCTCTACTAGACACAAAAGATTAGTAAACCCTATGCCTTTTGTTATTGGGTATGGAGTCATTATTCTAATAAAAAATAAATTTTAAAGAAGATGCAATCCTTTAAATAAATAAATATAACCATTTCTCCCCATCTTGAAGATTAATCTATAATAGAAGTGATAACACTACTAACAATTATGAAGGTTCACATGCTTTAGAAATAAGACATGATAAAAATATTCTTCTCCATTTACAATCTACTTAGGAGTTTTCAAGGGTAATCCATCAATAAATTTGGCTCAAATGTCAAATTTCTAACTTATATTTATTTCAACCCAAGACTCAAAAATTGTAGATGTAAATTTTTTGTATTATAGCTCAAATAAGGTTAAAATGAATTTCTTTATGAGGAAACTGTGATTATTGAGTACTTGTATAAAGATACATCTTATCAATCCTTCTTAATCTTCTTCATGTTGCTACATTGACATAAAGAATCAATAGCATGTGGTGTAGTCACCCTAACATCACATGCCTAGCTTCACTATCAGTGAGAGTCCATAACCCCAGTAAAGATACCTAACATTTCCCAATTGAATTTCCTTTCACCATCTCTTTTTATTTGTACTTTATTTGGTAGGAGATGAGGTAAATCAATGTGTTTTTCACACTAAGGGATGATTTATATTTTTTGAAAATGAGTTGGAAATGCCTACATTATAAAGCATACACATAAAACATGTTCATTTCCCCAGTCCTAACTCTATATTTCCATATGATCTGGTTTCATATTGTTATTATGTTTTTCTCTTAAAATATAAGACCTTGAATAAAACAACCAAATATAAAATTTAGCACAAAATCCTCTTCTTAGAACATGATTACCCAAAATAAACCTTTTCAACTTATCTATGAAGAAATGACAAAAATATTCTCAATTCTTGTTATACTAAAATTTCAAAAAATCTTAATTATCAGTAGAACAATCATTTCTATTAAGATCAATGAAATATTGGAGATACACGGGATCTTATTTTGTTTATTTAAAACATCATAACTTATATAAACGAAATTATATACACTAAACTAATCAAGAAGTAGTCTAATTGATAAGAAATATTTTAAAGAAACACTTTACTTTAACTAAGGTTGTTATCACCAAACAATCTCTCACAACAATATGGGTGAAGGCAAAAGAAATTACCAATGCAACACACCAAACAACATACCTCCAGCATTAACAGGCTTCATTCATAAAAGTCACAAAACTATACAATTTTTTTCCTTCATTTTCATCGCAGTCTTCCAAAGACGTTTCTGCACACAACTACGCGGGATAACACTATCAAATTCATGCAAATTGCATGGATTGCGTGAATTTCATCGAAGAAACCCACACGGGTGCATAAATGACACATTTATGATTTTGTTCGGGCCTCACCCACTTCCATATTGGGTGTACCACAAGAATATGTCCAATCCAAGTCTAAAATATCCTTAGGGCCATTTAAGGAATAGGGAGGTACCTACATGAGGTCCCCTATTCACATTTCAAACTAGTTTTGTAGAAGCTTGAATGAGTCCTATAAATACAAGCTTGAGGTATGCACCAAAGTAAGAATTCATATGTATCGTTATGTTGTTGGAATTTCTCCTTGAGACTTTGATATTCTCGTAGAAGCTTTCTAACATCCATAGCAAGGACTAACCTTCTCACCTCTTGAGGAGTTGGTTATAATTCTTCTTTGGCATTTTTCTTATTGTAAGAAGCGAAAGAGTTATACATTGGTAATAATCAGGACCCTCCCAAGGAGGAAGAGGGGACTCATAAGTCTCTATATTTCTCTAAGGTGTTATTAACAAGAGCCTATCTATTGGTAACTATCTCTTCGATCCAGAATTGGATCCAGGAGCTTGATGGGGCTCAAAAAGGCCTAAAAATAAAAGTTCTCATAATGGCTTCAAAACAAATGTGTCTATAGGCATCGTCGATACAAACCCAACGCAACTTGAATGGACTCAAATGGACATCGTATGCTCCATATATCGCGATCTGTTCATTTTGCCAAATAGGCAAAAAAATGATGATTGTAGCGTCCGTACATGCCGTACAGTGCCACGTGGTAGCTAACTGTATAGGTCATATAGACATACAACTGACGTGGTAGGGTACCAATCACTGATGTGGCTGCATATGGAGGTGACACATGGCAGGATTCAGGGTGATGATTGGGCGTACGGACTGACACATGGCAAGGTGAATGGGCATGCAGATTACTAACGTGGATAGATAGGTGGGACAATCAGGGAGTGACATGTGTCACCTCTGCAAGGGTTACACGTGGCATTTCCTTACGGGGCTTACGTGGCATGTGACATGACAAATGTGAAAAGTTGGATGAATCAAGTGCTGACATGTGGCATCGGTTTGGGAGAGTGGTGAGGTGGCACGTGGCCCAGAAATGGGCTACCACGTGGCACCCATTCACTGGCTTTTTGGTGGTGCAAAATTTTGAACACAATGAGTTTTGAACCAGTGACCTTGGTCTGGGGAAAGCGGGTTGGTAGGGTTGGACTAGCCATCCTGCCCTCACTATGAGTCTTAACCTATAGTGGTCGTGTAAATATATAAAGTGGTTTCTATGAAGTTGTGAGCAAATAAAGGGTTGGGGCCTAGCCCCTGCCCCATGGCATATATATACAACTGGAACAGGTGACCACTTTCCTTACCATGGTGCGTGCGGTTAACAGCTGGGGACTAGCCTCTATCCTATGGGAATTGCCATGTGACCCAGTGTCTCTACCTCGATACTTGGCACGTTTATATGGGTTAGGACCTGGTCGGTCAGGCTAGCCCATTGAACAAGGTGATTAACCATGGGATTTTCCATCAGGGGCTACAACTAACCATTAGCGTGTGGAGGTCTGGCCTTGGTGCACATGGTTTTCAAATGACTGAGGGCCAACAAGTGAAGGGCTAGCGCACCAGCAGCCTAGTTCAAGGACACATGGTGCACGCCAATATGACCAGGGGCCATTAAATAAGGGGTTTTCACCCGAATATTTCTTAGAAGTGGGCTATTTACTATATAATAGTGATTTTATTTGATTTTATCAACAAAATTGAGAGATTTTGGTCATTTTTGGGGGATATTGGGCCCTTTTTGAGGCCAGATCTTGGGGGGAAGTTGGGATATGGTTACCAACTTCAGATCTATATAAACCAGGGTTTTTTGAAGCCAAAGAGGAGATTTAGAGCAGGTTTATACTGAATATTTTCCAAGCCAAAGCCATTTTTATGGAGGGAAGCTGTTGAGGAGAGCACCTTTGTGGGCTATTTTTTGGATCTTCGATCATCCGATTTGAGTGTCATTTCTTTTCTTGGGTTCTAGATATTTAGTAGAACAAGACCATATTAGTTTGTAACCTTTTTGGAACTATTGTGATGTACTTTTAAATCTTCGAACTGAAATAAGAAAGCCTCAGCCACTGAGACAAAGTCCCGAAGACGTAGGTGGGATTGTCGAACTCCATTATCATATTGGTGTTTATGGTTTGTTGTTCTTCTTTATTTATTTAAGATCTGTATATGTATATATATCTGTCATGTTTAATTCATAGTTCTTACTCTTTCATTCAGCTTCCTAAATGGTTAATTAACACATGCTAAATAACTCAACTATTTTCATTTAAAAGATCTTTTCGGATCACTCTTGTTCCAATTTTTGGTTTTATGTTGTATCTCATGCATGCTTAGTTTTGTTATTATTTCATTTTTGTTTTTATTTATTTCACGTGTTGGCCCACTAACCAACTAATATTCTATAACATTTCCATTCCTTAATATGGGATATTCCTTACTTTCTTAGGTTTGGTCGCTTCTTCTATAAGGAAGGGGAGTCATTTAAGAATCTCAACGGTATGTCAACATATCATTTCCTAGGCCATATGATTGCCTAATAGGTAGGGGGATTTCACTACTATTGTATCTTGCTGGCTTGATAAGGTATCTAAGTGGTTGGTTTTTTTCTCACTCAAGTGGAAAAACCAACACAACAGTTTGCGACTCCACCGAGGATTGAATCAAAATTCTCCCCATTTAAACCTATATATCTATTATTTTCACTACTTTTTGTATGCAAGTTCCAAAAATGACCTACTCCAACTTTCAATCTCAGAAAACATACCTCTGGTTAGGAAAATTTAATTTAAATTTTCCTTCCCGTCGTGGCTTTCTTTGTGGGCAAGTTTTGAAGAAACAAACACATGGGTATGAACAATCTATGTAGTTTATTTGTGTATTAGTCCCATGATTTGCACAATTGGCACATTAATCATACGTTGTGTGACTGATACTTCCATGGCACAAACAAAAATCTGTCTTCTCACTATTTTCTAAGATTTATGAGTTGGTTTCGCCAAGTAGAGTTTAGGTTTTTATTTCCATCACTTTGTAAAGAAAAAGAATCATACTGAGAATTATTTCTTGCATAGATAATTATCTATCCTACGCAATAAAAGGAATAAAAATAACCACAACTCTTTCCTTTTTTTTCCACATGGATGGCCAATTAGATCATTTGAATTCTTAGTTAAGTTTTTTCTTTCATAACCGTTAATATCTTAGGACTAGGAACCAATTTCAACACTCCTAGTATGCTCTTTCCCTTGCACTCCCTTTATTGATCTTGGGACATAATAAAATAGTGGCTAAAGAAGTTCCATATCCCTTTAGAAAAATCATCAATTAGAAGAGTCCAAATCCCCTCGGGCACCTCTTAGTTTTCTTTGAATAAAAATAAGTAAACCTAAAACTTGTAAAGGGACCACACATGCCATTTTTTCTGCAAATTAGGATAGTTCAATTTTTTTCATAAATAAATCAAACAACCTAGGGAGTTAATAGAATTGGAAACAACCCAATGCCCACATTATTTGCGCTCTAGGATTACTTTCAATTTTCTTATATTAGACAATGAATTAGGGAGTTAAAAAAATCAAGTAAGGACACAAATGTCCACATTTCTAGTGATCTAGGGATTTTGAATTCTGCAAGGCTTGTCTAAAAACATTTAGTAAGTTAATTAATCAAGATCGACAACAGACCCCACGATGTCCACATCT
>JASDQU010103153.1:43768-69287 GCA_032191745.1 Picea mariana
ATCAATCCTTGGCCTCCCTTAGGGAGTGCCTTGTTTGGGAACCCATTGTTCCTTGGCCTCCTTTAGGGAGTGCCTTTTTTAGGAATTCGTCATTCCTTGGCCTCCCTTAGGGAGGGATTTTTTTGGGAACCCATGGTTCCCTGGCCTCCTTTATGGATTTCATTTTTTAGGAACTCATTATTCTCTGGCCTCCCATAGGGAGTTCCTTTAGGAACTCATCATTCCCTACCCTCCTTCAGGGATTACCCCTTCTAGGAATTCATTGTTCCTTGGCCTACTTCCGGGGGCACCAAAAATTTTCATCAAGGGACCATTTTTCCCACAAATTTTAAAATATCAAGTATGCTTATTGTTATACACCATTTTGTCACACCTAGCCAAGTGTCACAAGTGTCGCATTTCACTTTGATAAGTGTCACAACTGCGGAATCTCACCCCTTAAGTGTCGCAACTACAATGGGATAATTTCATGGTGTAAGTGTCATACTTTAGTAAGTATTACGACCTTGACACCATGTAAAGATCATATGTCATGATCCCTAGTGAAGTTAAAGGAGAAAAACCATCATTTGGAGGTCAAAAACCCACCTTTCCCTTTTCCTTTCTAGCCTTGTTTGACCAAGGAATCCCCACTCTCCACTTTTTTGGAGAATCTCTCTTCATTTTTTAGTTCAAAGGGCATGTCAAGCATTCCCTTTATACCTCTTTGGGGGTGAATCCTTGCAGATAAGTAAACATCCCATGATTCTAGGGATGGTTTCGGGATGAATCTGGGTGATTCTGGATTTGGTTCTTCTTATTTCCACACAGATTTGGTTGAACCATCTTGAGAGAGGTCATAACCATAAGGATAACATGAATATTAAACAAATTTTACCCTATCCCCCTTATCATCAACTACATTCCCTAATTAATCTAAGTGGCTAGACTGTCTTGATCCTATATAACTGGGGTTATTCAAAGTGAGAAGGGGAGACTGAGAGTATGATAAAAAAGTTTTGATATTGAGAATAAGGATATCAAATTGAGGATCTTTCTCATAATGTGTGTATTTGAGGACTGAATTTTGGAGACTTGGAGGGATTGCAACATAGATTAGGTTGTAAGTTTCATGTTTCCAATTTAATGATAACTTGGCCTGTTTATCATATCCACTTTGTTCAGTTCTTGTTTTTTATCTCTATCCTTTATTGTTAGATAGGATTGTTTTTATCTAACATTGGATAACAGTAAGAAGAGGAATTGATTTTTTTGTAGGAAATCACTCATATTTGTAGCTCAACCACTAAAGGATGCAGGGACAACCTATAGAGACATGTACACAAATCATTTTTCCCTCTCATTTTAACCTATGAAACAAGAAAATAGGACAATTAGATTAGATTATAGGGAACCATTTGTTTTAACTGTCTTAGTCGAAGGGAAATCGATTAAGAGGAACTTCATCTGTCTGCGAGAGTATTTTTTCCACAACACTTACACACAATCATTTATATCAAGTAATTGCCACATGTTCTTTATTTTTATATGTTTTCATGTCAAGTATTTGGTTTTTATGTGCATAGGTAATTGTTACGAAGACATACAACCCATTCAGTATCGTCTGTCCTAGGCCCCTTCAGGTATATTTTCAAAATTGGCATGCACTCACTCCCTTTGCAAACAACTAGATATCCTAGTTATACCCCTTGAAAGTTACCCTTAGAATCCCCACACTTAGCTCTGTGGTACCATCACCTCCATTACATTCAGGTACTGTCAACTGGTAGCATTCTCACATCCATGAATTTTCCCACATATATTTACCCCTTGGAATATTGACACTCAGGTTGTATATACATTAGGCTTGGGAGTCCTAGTAGTGTTACACCCTAGAGTAAGAACCCCATACTTCTTCTTCATCATCATGATAAACACCCCATTATTGACTCCCACGTCATGTTTTTGGCTACATTAAATGAACCTATGCATTACCATTAACCCACAATCTCACCCAACATCAATTTCCCATCTATAATTTCATCCTCCATCCATCTACCTAGTATAGAAACCCCGCAATAGGGCCCCCACCCTCCATCAATTACATTGCACTACCTTCACCCCAAGAAGGAAAATCCATCACTCACTGAGGCACTCATTTATGTACATGTACTTTTAACCCAATTATTCTTTATTCATTTAGTAATTATATAAAGAACATTTAAAATTCCAATCAGTAGACTAGGATTTTGTCATCACAACCGACGACATATTTTTCCTTGGAACATAGCAACCCATGTTGCCTTTGGTTCGGGCATTCCCCTTTCATCACCATCTTTGTGAATATATCCCTATCATGGCCTAAATATAGGCTATCACAGAAAACCCTGTCCCAAATTTCCACCTTTTGACCTATCATCCATTCCTTTACAGTCTCACGCATTCAACACAGTTTACCCAATATCTAGTCGTCCCCCTAACACCAGATCATGTTTTACGGTTTCTTACATCATTCCATATTCTCCCAACCAAGGGAATTTCTCAAGTCCCATACATCTTGAACATTGTTCATGTCACCCACCCATCCCTCCTCTCCTCCATTAAGTCTTTGATACATCCTTTATTAAATCGATGTCAAGAAGACCTTTGCTTATTATTGTCATGTCCCCTTCCCTATCAACATCAACACAATTTTCAAGGAAGGTGGTAGTATCTTGGCTCTCATTCCCTTATTAATGAGCAGTCTCATATGGCACAAAAATATTCTTCTTCGCTTTTTTATGTCGTTGACCCCCATGAAATTCGACTCCAACAAAGTTTCGTGTTACAGTGGGTCTTACTATGCAAACATTGCAATTTTTATTAATCACCAAAGATCTATGCATTCTATAGGCTGTGAATTCCTCTAAGTTGTTCTTTCCTCAATTAAGAGGTCATTTAGTAAGCAAAATCATCATCTGTCTTTTTTTTAGGCCCCTAAGAGGGGCGAAAACATCTAGTTCTTCAACAATATTTAGTTTATGTCATTTCGTTTACAGTTTCATGACACGAGTATGGGGAATGCTCTCCTTTTTTGTACCCAGATGTATATTTCCGTTTTTGGAGAATACTCGATTCCCCTCAATATCCCCTTTTCATCCAAATGATCACTCCTGCATTCCTCCTTAGATAGCAGCTACAACTCTCTTATTCACAAAATAAAAACTGATGCATTTCAGCTATACATATGCTCCTAACCCCATACATTAGGGCGCATATTTCATCACTAGAAAATTTCTCACAAGCAATACAGACAATGGTTGAAGAAAATATCAACACAAACACAACATACTTCCAACATTTACAGAACCTACTTCTACAAGATGACAAAACAATATAAAAAGATCCATAAATTTCTATGCACTTCCACCAAAGTCAGTGCATGCACATATGCATGGATAAAAAAAGTGTCAAACACACACTTTGCAGAACATGTGCAACTATCACCAATTCAACCCATGCGGATGTAGAAGTAGCTCATTTATGAATTTGGTCAAGGCTCCTCAACCACTTTTAGGTTGAAGTGAATCAGGACAAGACCCCAAGATCGACCCAAAATTTAGTCTTGGGATGACTAAAAGGACGAGATTTATTTCTAAAGGCCTTCCATTCACACTTGGAACATGTTATGAGATATATATCTATGGTCCTATAAATATATGGTCATTTTATGCTAAAAAGGAAGGAATTAATTGTATTGTTATGCTTCCCATTTTCTCTTAGAGAATTCATCTATTCTCTTGAGAGCTATTTGAGCACTCTTAGCATTTGGTAAGCTTCTTGCCTCTTGAGAAACTTGACCAAGAATTTATTTACCATTGTTAGATAGGAGAGTCGAGCTCTATTTTTGGGGGACTCAAGCACCCTCCCAAGGAGGAATAGGGGATCCATAGTCCCACTTTTCTCCTTTGGTGTTCTCAATTCAAAGATCACTTTCTATTTGGGTAGCTATTTCTTGTGTCAAATTCATACATCTTTTAGAATTTACAGGTGCTTATTTTGTTTTCATTTCTTGGTTATTTTATTTTTTATTTACTATCTTGTCGATTCAATAATCTACTAATCATGTATGTGTTGTCTTATTGGTCCAAAAAGGTAGTCAAGGGTCCTATGTTTTTTCACTCAAGTGACAAAAAGGACCAAACACTGAGTCCATTCATGACCATTTCACAATACTTAAATAGCTCATTGATTCTTATTTTAGCTCTTGTAGCTAGCTAAAATAACCAAGATTCCCCATTCTTTCTTGTTTTAAAGTGAAATATTTCAACAAGGATGGGATATATGTAATTATGGCTATCTCTCGAGTCAATTAAAATTGATATAGGTTGATTTTTAATATTACCTTGAACTTCAATCTAATGAGACTAAAAATCATATTGCTTGTTGCTTAAGGATGCATAAATACTTGGTATTCTTGTACCCATGTCCTCCATTGTATCAACCTCCTGAATGTTTTGCACATTCATCCTTTCTCCTTTGTGAGGGAAATAACTACACATGTGATCCCTCTCAAATCCCCAACATTTAATGTGTTTCTACCTTGGTACTTTCCCTAAATTATCTAACATATTGGCCCCATCATATGGTGTCTATCCTTGATAATTATTTACAAGGAAAGGTGGCTGAAACATTTTCCTTTTTTTCAACCCAAGTTCTCTGAAAGGTTTATCCTCCTTTTATGTTGATCATAAAGGAATTTGGCTCTCCTTATTGCTTACTCTAATATTTTAGGCTCATCATAATGTATCTTATCATTTTATATTGAAGGTATCCCACTAAATAATATTTGAATTTTGACTTTCTCATACTTGATGAAGTCAACATACCTCGATAATTCTGGAAATCGCCTTTCGTACTCGTCCATGGTCATGCTCCCAATCTTGAGTTCAAATAAATCTTTCATAATTCTATCATAGTAACATTGTGACAATTTGTTTTTGAAAATACCTTATGAAATATCCCCATGTTATCTTCTTCTCATCAATGTGCTTGACTTGTATGAGTTGGTCCCACCACATTGATGTTTTCCCCTTTATCTAGTAAATTGCAATTCTAGATTTTGCATGTGACGAATAATTATACAGTTATAAATACTTCCTCATTCCTAGAAACCATTCCTTTTGCATATTCATCCTTCTTGTGCTCACCATCAAAGTTAGGAGGTTTGATCTTCCTCAAATCTCCTTGAAATTATTCTACCCTAGTCTTACTCTTATGTTGTATGACAGGAGATATAATTTGACTTCTTCCTTCATTTGCAATTGAGTGTCTTGGTGAGTGATTTTTATGTCTACCAACACTTATAGGTTCTTTTCTCCCTACATGAGATATGTGATCCTCTTACTTACTTGAATCCATTTCCTTATCCATCTTCTTCTGTAAATTTTCCAAGATCTACAACATCTTGGTGTTGATGATGTTTTCTTTCTCCTGAGATTTCATAAGATTCTCATTATCATATTTGTAGCTCAACAAATCTCTTTATAGACTCTTTATTGTCTTCACCATATCAATACTTTCTGTTATGCCTCTTTTGTTCCCATTGGATTCAGCCTTAGAATTTCCCAAGATGGCATTCATCCCCTTGACTTCATCTTCTTGAGTATTATCCATCTCATTGATATTAATATTAGACTATTTGACCTATAACTTTAATATGAAAAATGTGTAGCCATTAGAAATATATGTTAGGATAGACATGAAAAACAAATATAAAAAATTTACACATTATTTCCAATCCTTAAAGGTCAGCAAATGCCTTATTTTTCCTTCCTAAAGAAATATTCCACCCATCTCTAAAATATGGGTGAATAGATTGAATGTACTCTTACATATATTTCCATTGACTATGTTGTAACACTTGAGATGTTTCTGGATACAAACTATTCCAAGGAACCCATGTCAAACTTAATCAAATTGGATTATGAGTTTTCTTTTTAATACGTATTGAAACATAGTTCTAAGACTGAACTGTTTCTCTTTGAATAACGACCTTCGATGTTTAAGAAATAAAATGATTAGATCTTGAAAGGAATGATCTCAGTGTTTTAGATGATTTAATAATATCAAAACAATGGAAATAAGAATGTAGGATTACACAACTGAAAATAAAAAAAGGTATTATTAATTGAAAAATTATTATTTCTATTCCAATAAAATAATTGATTAGATGAATAAAAATAAATATTGTATTATCATTCAAAAGGATCAATGAATATGATGCATGTCACAATAATACGCATAGTACCATTGATGAAATATGTAATCTTTAATAATTTTCCTTCTTTAAAATCTGTAATAATAGTGGTTGTACCAAATTGTTACCCTTATAACATCATATGCATGCTTTGAAGAAAACGTTATGGAACATTGTAACACATGAAAACTGAAAATTCACATACTAAAATAATTGAAATCACAAATCTTTCAAGATCTAGGAATGAAATATATTTTCATTAAAATATTCATTCTTTCTTCCCCAGGAAAAATCCCCTTTCCCTCACTAAAATTGTTCCTCTTATAGGCTTTCACTTTACTATTTTGACAAATTAAATCCTAAGTGAATCTATGATCCAGAACTTCTTCCAAGAAGGTGTTTCAAATACAACAATAGGATAAGCACATCCACTATAATTGAACTTTCAATTTAGTTTGGATTAATCCTTTCATGTATTCCTTCATGTAAGTGCATTATGCCACATCATACCATATGTAGTTGTATGAATTGTTGAACCTTCAACATCCTTGTTGAATTCTTGTTTTCTAGATGGGCCGTTGAAACCCAAATTTTTATTTGTAGAAATATAAAGCTTAGTGATTGTCAATGAGTCTCGGAGGAAATAACAACCATCAATTATCGACGTTAGGGATTCATCCCACATGCTTCATGAAACTTATTTTCAAAGGATTTATAATGAAAATGAATTCCCATATGAACATTATGTGTTTGATGAGTATTTTTTACTTTTAATATTGTGTTCCAATTTAATCAAACCAACTTTATCCCTTAATCGAGAGTAGTATTATTGAGCGACTGCGTGACCCAAAGTATTTGATGGCTTCTAAGTCATGATTGGAACTTCTTGGTGAATTGGCGTCCCGATGGGAATTTAAAGCCAAAAGGAAATAAGATTTGGTTGAGTCCACTCCCCATGGCCTAGTTTCTGGTTAGCTCAGTTCCTGGTACACTTTTGGGGGACGGAAAAAAATATGGACCATCGATTTATATTTATTTTCACTTGATCAAATATGCATTTATTCAAAAGAAACTTTATTAGAATATAATAAATAGATATACTATGTTGTTAATTTTATTCAAATAATTCAAACAATTAACTTAATATATTAGTAAAAAATTAAATTTTATTCAAAATTTCAAATAATTCAAACAACTAACTTAAGATATTAGTAAACAATTAAAGCATAATAAATTTAAATTTATCATATTTATTAAAAATCACCTAATTAATACCATCAACTTTATTATTAAAATTAAATAATTTTAATAAGGTTACAACATTAGGCTCTATATGGGGATTGTGTTTCCCTACTAGACACAAAAGATTAGTAAACCCTATGCTTTTTGTCATTGGGTATGGAGTCATTATTTTAATAAAAAATAAATTTTAAAGAAGATGCAATTCTTTAAATAAATAAATATAACCATTTCTCCCCATCTTGAAGATTAATCTATAATAGAAGTGACAACACTACTAACAATTATGAAGGTTGACATGCTTTAGAAATAAGACATGATAAAAATATTCTTCTCCATTTACAATCTACTTAGGAGTTTTCAAGGGTAATCCACCAATAAATTTGGCTCAAATGTCAAATTTCTAACTTATATTTATTTCAACTCAAGACTCAAAAATTGTAGATGTAAATTTTTTGTATTATAGCTCAAATAAGGTTAGAATGAATTTATTTATGAGGAAACTATGATTATTGAGTACTTGTATAAAGATACATCTTATCAATCCTTCTTAATCTTCTTCGTGCTGCTACATTGACATAAAGAATCAATAACATGTGGTGTAGTCACCCTAACATCACATGCCTAGCTTCACTACCAATGAGAGTCCATAGCCCCAGTAAAGATATCTACATTTCCCAATTGAATTTCCTTTCACCATCTTTTTTTATTTGTACTTTATTTGGTAGGAGATGAGGTAAATCAATGTGTTTTTCACACTAAGGGATGATTTCTATTTTTTGAAAATGAGTTGGAAATGACTACATTATAAAGTATACACATAAAAGATGTTCATTTCCCAAACCTAACTCTATATTTCCATATGATCTGGTTTCATATTGTTATTATGTTTTTCTCTTAAAATATAAGACCTTGAATAAAACAACCAATTATAAAATTTAGCACAAAATCCTCTTCTTAGAACATGATTACCCAAAATAAACCTTTTCAACTTATCTATGAAGAAATGACAAAAATATTCACCACTCTTGTTATACTAAAATTTCAAAAAATCTTAATTATCAGTGGAACAATCATTTCTATTAAGATCAATGAAATATTGGAGATACACGAGATCTTATTTTGTTTATTTAAAACATCATAACTTATATAAACGAAATTATATACACTAAACTAATCAAGAAGTAGTCTAATTGATAAGAAATATTTTAAAGAAACACTTTACTTTAACTAAGGTTGTTATCACCAAACAATCTCTCACAACAATATAGGTGAAGGAAGAATAAATTACCAATGCAACACACCAAACAACATACCTCCAACATTAATAGGCTTCATTCATAAAAGTCACAAAACTATACAATTTTTTTCCTTCATTTTCATTGCAGTCTTCCAAAGACATTTCTACACACAACTACGTAGGATAACACTATCAAATTCATGCAAATTGCATGGATTGCATGAATTTCATCGAAGAAACCCACATGGGTGTAGAAATGACACATTTATGATTCTGTTCGGGCCTCACCCACTTCCATATTGGGTGTACCACAAGAATATGTCCAATCCAAGTCTAAAATATATCCTTAGGGTCGTTTAAGGAATAGGGAGGTACCTACATGAGGACCCCTATTCACATTTCAAACTAGTTTTGTAGAAGCTTGAATGAGTCCTATAAATACAAGATTGAGGTATGCACCAAAGTAAGAATTCATATATCGTTATGTTGTTGGAATTTCTCCTTGAGACTTTGATATTCTCGTAGAAGCTTTCTAACATCCATAGCGAGGATAACCTTCTCACCTCTTGAGGAGTTGGTTATAATTCTTCTTTGGAATTTTTCTTATTGTAAGAAGTGAAAGAGTTATACATTGGTAATAATCAGGACCCTCCCAAGGAGGAAGAGGGGACTCATAAGTCTCTATATTTCTCTAAGGTGTTATTAACAAGAGCCTTTCTATTGGTAACTATCTCTTCGATCCAGAATTGGATCCAGGAGCTTGATGGGGCTCAGAAAGGCCTAAAAATAAAAGTTCTCGTAATGGCTTCAAAACAAATGTGTCTATAGGCCTCGTCGATACAAACCCAATGCAACTTGAATGGACTTAAACGGACGTCGTGTGCTCCATATATCGCGATCTATTCATTTTGCCAAACATGTAAAAAAATGATGATTGTAGCGTCCGTACATGTTGTACAGTGCCATGTGGTAACTAACTGTACAGGTCGTACAGATGTACAACTAACGTGGCAGGGTACCGATTGAGCTGACGTGGCTGCGTATGGAGGTGACACATGGCAGGATTCAGGGTGAGGATTGGGAGTACGGACTGACACATGGCAGGGTGAATGGGCATACAGACTGTTAACGTGGATAGACAGGTGGGACAATCAGGGAGTGACATGTGTCACCTATGCAAGGGTTACACATGGCATGTCCTTACAGGGCTTACATGGCATGTGACGTGACAAATGTGAAAAGTTGGATGAATCAAGTGCTGACATGTGGCATTGGGAGAGTGGTGAGGTGCCACATGGCCCAGAAATGGGCTGCCACATGGCACCCATTCATTGGTTGTTTGGTGGTGCAAAATTTTGGACACAATGAGTTTTGAACCCGCGACCTTAGTCTGAGGAAAGTGGTTTGGTAGGGTCGGACTAGCCAGCCCACCCTCACTATGATTCTTAACCTATAGTGGTCGTGTAAATATATAAAGTGGTTTCTATGAAGTTGCGAGCGGATAAAGTTTTGGGGCCTAGCCCCTGCCCCATGACATATATATATGACTAGAACAGGTGACCACTTTCCTTACCATGGTGCGCACGGTTAACAGTTGGGGACTAGCCCCGATCCTATGGGAATTTCCATGTGACCCGATGTCTCTACCTCAATACTTGGCGCGTTTATATGGGTTAGCACCTAGTCAGTCGTGCTATCCCATCGAACAAGGTGATTAACCATGGGGTTTTCCATCAGGGGCTACAACTAACCATTAGCACGTGGAGATCTGGCCTTGGTGCACATGGTTTTCAAATGACTGAGGGCCAACAAGTGAAGGGCTAACGCACCAGCAGTCTAGTTCGAGGACACATGGTGCACGCCAATACAACTAGGGGGAATTAAATAAGGGGGTTGCACCCGAATATTTCTCAGAAGTGGGCTATTTACTATATAATAGTGATTTTATTTGATTTTATTAGCAAAATTGAGAGATTTTGGTCATTTTGGGGGGATATTGGGCCCTTTTTTAGGCCAGATCTTGGGGGGAAGTTGGGAGATGGTTACCAACTTCAGATCTATATAAACTAGGGTTTTTTGAAGCCAGAGAGGAGATTTAGAGCAGGTTTATACTGAATATTTTCCAAGCCAAAGACATTTTTATGGAAGGAAGCTGTTGAGGAGAGCACCTTTACGGGCCATTTTTTGGAGCTTTGATCATCCGATTTGAGTTTCATTTCTTTTCTTGGGTTCTAGAGATCTAGTAGAACAAGACCAAATCAGTTTGTAACCTTTTTGGAATTGTTTTGATGTACTTTTAAATCTTCAAACTGAAATAAGAAAGCCTCAGCCACTGAGACAAAGGCCTGAAGACGTAGGTGGGATTGTCGAACTCCACTATCATATTGGTGTTCATGGTTTGTTGTTCTTCTTTCTTTATTTCAGATCTATATATGTATATATATCTGTCATGTTTAATTCATAGTTCTTACTCTTTCATTCAGCTTCCTAAATGGTTAATTAACACATGCTAAATAACTCAACCATTGTCATTTAAAAGATCTTTTTGGATCACTCTTGTTCCAATTTTTGGTTTTATGTTGTATCTCATGCATGCTTAGTTTCGTTATTATTTCATTTTTGTTTTTATTTATTTCATGTGTTGGCCCACTAACCAACTAATATTCTATAACATTTCCATTCCTTAATATGGGAGATTCCTTACTTTCCTAGGTTTGGTCGCTTCTTCTATAAGGAAGGGGAGTCGTTTAAGGATCTCAACGGTATGTTAGCATATCATTTCCTAGGCCATATGATTGCCTAATAGATAGGGGGATTTCACTACTATTTTATCTTGTTGGCTTGATAAGGTATCTAAGTGGTTGGTTTTTTGCTCACTCAAGTGGAAAAACCAACACAACAGTTTGGCGACTCCACCGAGGATTGAATCAAAATTCTCCCCATTTAAACCTATATATCTATTATTTTCACTAATTTTTGTATGCAAGTTCCAAAAATGACCTACCCCAGCTTTCAATCTCAGAAAACATACCTCTGGTTAGGAGAATTTAATTTAAATTTTCCTTCCCGTCATGGCTTTGTTTGTGGGCAAGTTTCGAAGAAACAAACACATGGGTATGAACAATCTATGTAGTTTATTTGTGTATTAGTTCCATGATTTTCACAATTGGCACATTAAGCATACGGTGTGTGACTGATACTTCCATGGCACAAACAAAAATCTGTCTTCTCACTGTTTTCTAAGATTTATGAGTTGGTTTCGCCAAGTAGAGTTTAGGTTTTTATTTCTATCACTTTGTAAAGAAAAAGAATCATACTGAGAATTCTTTCTTGCATACATAATTAGCTGTCTTACGCAATGAAAGGACTAAAAATAACCACAACTCTTTCCTTTTTTTCCCACATGGATGGGCAATTAGATCATTTGAATTCTTAGTTAAGTTTTTTCTTTCATAACCATTAATATCTTAGGACTAGGAACCAATTTCAACACTCCCAGTATGCTCTTTCCCTTGCACTCCCTTTATTAATCTTGGGACATAATAAAATAGTGGCTAAAGAAGTTCCATATCCCTTTAGAAAAATCATCAATTAGGAGAGTACAAATCCCCCTCGGGCACCTCTTAGTTTTCTTTGAATAAAAATAAGTAAACCTAAAACTTGTAAATGGACCACACATGCCATTTTTTCTACAAATTAGGATAGTTCAATTTTTTTCATAAATAAATCAAACAACCTAGGGAGTTAATAGAATCGGAAACAACCCAATGCCCACATTATTTGTGCTCTAGGAGTACTTTCAATTTTCTTATATTAGACAATGAATTAGGGAGTTAAAAAAATCAAGTAAGGACACAAATGTCCACATTTCTAGTGATCTAGGGATTTTGAATTCTGCAAGGCTTGTCTAAAAACATTTAGTAAGTTAATTAATCAAGATCGACAACAGACCCCACGATGTCCACATCTTACAATAATGCACTATAACATATTAAAAATATTTTTGACATCATCTCACTTCGTGCACACAAAATCACTCACCACACACTAAAATTCCTATTGGATACTTGAAGTCAAAGTATGCTCTCCTCCCTGCACTCATAAGTGATCTAGGAGTATCTGAACGAATCAAGACACTTTCCTAAATTTTCTCAAAGAATAACAATTTAAATCAATGAGACTGGTCCATGACCCCACACTTCTAGCCTACATCATCATAAAAGAAACCATTGAAAACTCATTTAAACCTCCACAGGAGGAGAACAAAATAAGTTTTTAGACTAACTTAGGACCTCGGGGGTAGGCATCCAAATAACGCCTCATTATCTTTTTCACATTGAAATTTAGAAGTTGGTGAAATAGGAATCTAAAATCTTGTAATTCAAGTGTTCCGACACCATAAGGCATGAAGATCATCATGAAGGGTCGAAGGCCAAGGTACGGTTTTTCTATGCATGCCTCCTTAAGCCACTTAGCTCTTGAGAGGTTACCCATCCCATGACCCATTTCTTAGAATGAAAATATAAATGTCGCACTTGACCAAGGTAATTTAGTTGCCAAAAACTAGCCTTTTCTACTTAGGTGGTATTTGTGGGTTGCAATCACACCTTAGTAATATTTTGAATGACTATTGTGAAATATCGTCAACACGTTTTGGATGTGCCCCCTTTACCCCTCATTATAAATGATTATTCACACCTTCACTATATCCTCTTACAATGGATTCATGCCCCACTGTTGAGTTCTTTTGGAACGCTCATATCTTTTTTTATAGGAAGGATGCTAAGTATTTTAGGACACATGCAATTTTGTTTTTTATTCCCCCATGTGGATGAAACCTACCTAGCCTACATTTTACATTCATTTGTTTTATGTATGATATTCATTGTTGATTACATACAACTTTCACTGATATTGTTATGGTAGGCCAAATACAAAAGCATTTGTTCATTTATTTATCTCATCATAATCCACACACACTTTCAGCTAGTCCATAATCATAGGGTAACCATAGAACCCCCATTTTTCTAGACGTTTTTTGAACCTAACTCTAATATTAGGAGGTATCCCAAATTTTGTTGACACATCGGCTCAACCATCCCATACACTTGTGAGTCTGACCATTTTAGGATAAAACTTGCTTGGTTCCACTCTGTTCAACACTAACACCCCAAACAATCCATATACTAGCTATCCATCACATATAGGAATGAGTTCCCAACCTTCCTCACAAGGAACCAGTTCTCAAGCACCGCACACCATTTCTAGACCTACTCCCAAGTTTCCATACTTGGGATATCTAAACATTTCGTATTTGACCAAGCTCATGAATGACCCCATGTTGCATGATGTCACTTGGCCCAACATGCCCACCAAATTACATTCAGATATCCCTAAGTTTGAGGGGAAACTAGGTGAGGAACCCATTAATCACATCATGACATTTCACCTATGGTGTTCCTCTAATAGCATCTTGGAATATTCCATTTTCCTACAATTGGTTCAACGAACACTCACTAGTCCTTCTACCAAATGGCATGTGGATGAGAAATATGGGTCCCATATGAACTTTGAATCACTTGCCAAGGACTTCCTATCATTTTTTCAACTTTTTTTTCTCCATCAAATTGGTTTATAGATTCTCTTAGAATTCAAACAAACTACAAATGTTCATACTGTGGATCATATCCATGATTGGCATAGAAGAAGAATCATACGCAAGGATGATACCACCTCACAACCAAGACTATATTGGTTCCTCAAATCACTAGTCCCAGTTATCTCCAAGGATGTGGCTACCACCATGCCACAAATAGAATATGAAACCATCACTAAGGCTCAACAGTTTGATTTGATTTACTTTCAATCAAGGTACCTTTACTTGGTGTTACCAGAGTCTCCTTGCTTTCTACAATTTGGTCAAGATAAGTGTTGGGCTAAATATATGCACTATTAAATCCTACATTTAATTATCAAATGGGGCTCATAAGCTTCGAGGTGAAAGTGCAAGGAACGCAAGATCAGAGACCAGTCTAGCCTAATCTAAAGCCGACAAAACAATCTTCAAACCCACACTGCAAGAAATTAACACTAAGGATTCATCACTGGGACATAGGAATAACTTAGTGCTATAATGGATTAGATCACAGTCTTTCATGCACTCAGGGTGATGTTTGTGTCATTAATCATGGGTAGCTTACTTAAGTTTTTTGTCCTTCAATGATTATTTCTTATAGTGGATCCACACTTAAATGCAATAAAAGAAACAAGAAAACGGAGATGAAATTCATGATAGAAGCTATCACCTTAGGAAGAATTCCAATGAGGTAAGGCCATATCTCACGAGTTAGACCTCTAATCTATCTGTTGGTGTTTGAAACTATGTGAAATTAAAGTGCAAGTAATCCAAAGGTACGAGAAATAGAAACTAAGTGCGGGAAACTCAAAATCATCCAACTCAATAAACACCTAAGATTCACTTAGACTCAAAACCACCCTTTTAAATGTATACACCAATCATAAAGAAATAATGAATGAATTAAATGCACAAGAGTAATGGATATTTAATACAATGGGCATCTAGAAGAAATGAATGAGAATCCAAGATTACTAATTTTCTGCTCTAAAAGACTTGCATACAAATAATAATACCTTTTGAATCTAACTAAGTTTTAGGCAGAAAATAATGAATAAAGAGAGATAATTGTTTATTTTCTGCATTCAAAAGATTGTGTATATGATAAGGTCTTAATGAATTAATCAGTCTCAGAAGCAGTAAACAATAGCAAAATAGAAATGAGATGGAATGGAGATATGACTATGTAATGGAATAGATCTAATTCATGATGGGTATATGCTTATGATGGAATGGATTAGATTTGAAACAAATGGCGAATGTGTGGACATAATTCATGGGTGTGGTAGAGTGTTTGTGGGAAGAATTGCAAGTGGAACATGAAGAGTTGGAGGGCGAACAATACCTTCTACAACTGATCTTTGAGTATGAACTAAATCTAGATGAGTATAACAGTTGCAAAAGGTATGTGTTTGTTAATGAAAATATGTGGCCATGAATATGAAAGTTCATCATATAAATGTGATCTTGAGGAGTATTATTCCAATCGATTTCTGAAGAAAATACAAGATGCACATATGGGAAGAAGGTTTGGAAATGAATTGAAATGCAATGAAAATGGATTGCACAAAACAGAGTATTGGGAACAATTAATGAAAATAACATATATCTATGGGATTGGTGCAAACAAATGAAGGGTAAAATGAAATCTGAGTAAATGAAAGAATTGAAATGCATCTAAATTGAATCCAATCAGCAAAAACCAAATTTGAATTGTATGTAGACAAACAACACAATACTAATCTACAAAATAAATAACGTATGGCAACACTTACCCTCACTGAGGGGCCCTTCCCAGGAGGTCAGTGTTGCTAAGAAGAAATCATATCAAGCTAGAAGGATTCTCAATGTGGCAGCAACAATCAATTCTTCATTGAGATCAAAAACTCTGTTTTTACATGGCTAACAACCCCTTAAGGCTTTCTCACTATCATAAATCTCTCATTTACAAAATATTCATGAAACCAATGGCTCTTTCTCATATCCCTATGAGGCTTATTTATACATGAATAATCATTGAGGAGTGTATGGGACCAAATCCCAATGCTCAGATTTCAAATATTACATTTTTAGATAAAATCCTAAAAAATTTGGGTTTTATTGCAATTTGGGTAGATTCGAGTTAGAGCTCCACCCATATCTTCCAAACCAATCTTAATTTTGAAAACCTACTTGTGAATTACTCAAATTTCCATATTCTAGACAAAACCCATATCTTCAAATTTCTAGATAGTATACCATGTGCATGAAAATTGAGGCACAAGTCGGCAGTTTGAGTTTTTTGCTAATTTTGGTAGAATCATTCCCTCTGAGATGGAGGTCCACACATTTGAGATGGGTGAATTTTGACTCACATATCGGCATGAAAACATCGTTCCGGACAAAACCCATGTGCCCTATTTTCTTATAGAGACATTCAAAAATTCTGAATTATGTCTAGTACTGGATTAACACAGTTGGTACCGGATTAGAATAGTTAGTACCAAAATCTTGTAGGTAGGGGTTTAGTATCAGATGAACACAGTCACGACTATGGGTACTGGACCAACGCAATGGTAGTACCAGGTGGAGCTAGTACCGAAATAGGCGCAATCTGGTACCGGATGAAGCTGGTACTAGAAGAGGCGGAGAGCTGGTATCGAATGAATTTGGTACCGGAAGAGGTGGAGAGTTGGTACTGGATGAAGCACAGAGACGATACTGAATGGAGCTGGTACCGGAAGAGGTGCAAAGCTCGTACCAGAGGGATATGGTACTGGAAGAAGTACAAATATGGTACTGGATGGATGCAAAGGTAGTACTGGATCACTACAGAGTATCGGATTAAGAGTATTCGTATTGGATCAGTTGGTTGTTGTAGTACCGGATGACTGGTAGAACCTTCTGGTACTGGATGACTTGGAGTAACGGATGACCTACAATGCGGGTACTGGAACAGTAATAGTACAGGTACTAGAACATGGACAATGCATATACTGGAACCTGATCAATACAGAACATGTTTCTTGGACACAGAAACAAAGGATTAAACCATCATCGACAAAACTATTGTATAATTGTCCTTTTAATCACTAAAAATATGGAAAATTGTGTATTAACCACATAGGATGAATAACAAGAGATAATGGAGGTTTATGGTGTAATTAGGGATATATTAGTGACAAAATGCGGGGAGAAGGTGTAATGATAAGTGTATTTGTATGGCGGAAAATATGACAAAACTGGAGCTCAACAATAATCTAGGAGTATCACACACCGCAGATGGGTTGATTAGTTCCATGGCCTATTTCAACCCATATTATCAATCATTACCCACGTTTTCTTTCAACCAATATACCCACCCATACAAAGGGAATCCATATTACCATCACCCCTACCTCGACCCACTTTTATGGTCCCTGTTATCAATGAAATTTCATCCGCAAACGGTTACAGGAATCCATCATCTCCAAACACCTATCAGTTCATTCATTGCCCCAAAAATACATTTCCAAAGGGAACAAAAACTATACAACTAGTTTTAAAATTGTCATGCACTCAGAATCTAAAGGAAGTGCGTGCACGTGAGCAAGTAAAAAATGCAGGAAAACCGCACATGCGCCGGATGCACGACTGTGTATGCAAAAAAACACTCACACCTGAGAACAACACATTTATGGTTCTTGTCATCCCTCACCCACTTTTGGTTCATCTCCCAAGTCTCTTTGACCCTCAAATCTGAGCTGAATCTGAGTGGGGACCTGGTCAAAGACCTAAGGGTGCCCTAAAGGGCCCCTTGTTCACACTAAAGACTGGATAGATAATGCCTCAAATATTTGTTATAAAAAGAGGCCATGGGTGCACTATGAATTCAAGAATCACATTGTATTGTTATTGTGCCTCTATTCTCCTACAAGGAACCTCTTTCCTTCTTGGAGCATACTATCATCATTTCATTAAGCTATTCACCTCACCTCTTGAGGGAATAAGCTTGGATTTCTTCACCATTTCCTTTCTTAGTTTTCCATTTGTAAGAAGAGCTTTCACATAGGGTATTCAAGAGCCCTCCCTTGGAGGAAGAGCAGACCCATAAGTCTCCCTTTCTCTTTGGTGTTTTCCCACTAATACAATCTATCCACTGGTGGCATGAATATTGGTCAATTGTTTGGTTGATTTTGGTTCTAATTTCCTTATGCACTTTAGTTTTGTTTATTTAGTTGTTATTAGCTTAGTTGTTTGTTTATTTCATGTGATTGAGTCATTTGATTCATACACTAACTTTTGTCCTATTCAAGTGACCCAATTGGACTTGCAAGTATCCCTCTTTTGCTCATTCAAGTGGCGAAAAGGATACAACAGATTGGTGACCATACTGGGGATAAGGTATCAATTTCCTCCCTATTTGGGTTGTTTTAGCACTTATTTTTTATCTATTTAACTTGCAGGGACAATAATCGGCCTAGTCCTACTAGCCTAGTCAACATAGGCACATAGGGGGTTAAAAAGAACCATATTTATGCTCTTTTTTCTTTCATTTTTCCACATGGATGGCTTGTTTTGATTATAAAAGTTAAGTTAAAATCATTTGTCATCACATATATAAACACTTGCATTGGGACCAGAAATCAAACTTCAATCATTGATTATGCTCTTCTCTCGCACCATAGAGCGATCTTGAGAATTAGAAAAATGATTAAGCAAAGATTTCATCTCCCTTAAAAACAAAATATTTAGGAGAGGACAAAGCCACCCTAGGGCCCCTCTTAGTTTCTTTTCAAAACATTTTTAAATTTGTAAGGGCCCATACATGCCCACATGTTGCAAAGATAGGATAGTTTTTGAAGCTACTTTCTTAGTTTACATCACTAGGGGAGTTTAAATATTATTGTAACGGGCCCATACATGCCCACATGCTTGCAATCTAGGATAGTTTTTGAATCTTTCTTAGATTAAATCACATTAGGGAGTTTAAAGAATTGGTAAGGACCCATATGTCCACATGATAGTTCTTTAGGGATTTTAAAATTCCGCAAGGTTGTACCAATGGAATCTAGTAAGATAGGTAATCAAGACTTGTAAACGACCACACGAAGTCCACATGCTGCAAGGTGACACCTAACATATTAAAAATTTGGCACATTTTATCACTTGCTCACACACAAAGTCACTACTCATTCACATAATTTCATCTCGAACTGTGGAGGTTGGAGTAATTCTCCTCCAAAGGGATTCTAAAACGTCCCACTATTTCTTGAATAAATTATTCACTCCCACTTAATTCAAACGAGATTGGTTCACACCCCCAATCTCTCAAACAACCACATATAATTTTTTTCTAAAAACTCACTAATTTTTCCTCCACGGGAGGTGCCAAAAGAAAGTTTTTAGCCTAGGTAGGATCTCGGGGATAGGCATCCAAATAACTCTCTGTTATCTAGCTCTCACATATTCAAACATTAGAAGTTAACAAATAGGGAACTTTAAAATCCTCCAAGTCAAGTGCTCCTAACACCATAACGCAGGGAGATACCCGTGAAGGGTCAAAGGCCAAGGTCTAGTTGTTCTGTGTGTCCCCCCTTGAGGCACCCACCTCTTGAACAAGATCTATCCCATGACCCATTTCTGAGGCTGAAAATCTAAATGCCGCACTTTGACCGAGGTACCTAGTGACCAAAATTTAGGACATCTACCAAGGTGGCAATTGTGGGCTACAATTGCACCTTGATTGGATTTTTTGTGGTTATTCGGAAATATCGCTAGCTCTTTCGGGATATGCACCCTCTACCCCTCATTATAATGTATTATTTAATCCTTCACTAGTTCCTCTTCCGGTGGCTTCATACACCATTGTTGAGTACTATTGGAAGGCCCAGTGCTATTTGAGAGGAAGGACATTACGTCTTTTTAGGACATGAGCATTTTTTTTCTTCGTTCTCCCATGCAAACAAAATGGACCTACCCACATGTATGCTTCTTTTCAATTGATTTATGTATGATGCTCTTGTGATTACATGTGATTGTTAGATATAATGCGAAGGTCCAAAATTATACAAAGACTCTTGTTCATTTATTGCTATCATCACCATTTTCACACATTTTACTTTGCTAGTTGGAAATCATAGGGGACCTACAAAATCCATGTTGTTCCATATGATTGCAAAATCTCCCTCCTATTCTAGGAGGATTTCCTAGTTTTTCCAACTCATCGACTCAACCCTCTCACACCCCTGTGAGTGATACTATATTAGGATCACCTTTTCTTGGTTCCACTTTACTTGGGTCCACTTCCCAAGGTCACCCATCCACTATCTCTCCTTCACAAGGAGGTGGAGGGTACACTTCTTCTCAAGGGATAAGTTCCCCCCACTAAACCCCCCTCAAGGGTCAGGTACACCACCTGCTCACACCATGGCTGGAAACAATCCTCCATCGCCACTCCAGATGCCATATTTAGCCTCCCTCAACATACCATATCTGAGAAATCTCATGAATGATCCTATATTGCACGACCCCACATGGCCTGCAATGCCTACCAAACTACCTTTGGACATTCCCAAGTTCAAAGGAAAGGAGGGAGAATATCCTACCAACCATATCATGACCTTCCACTTATGGTGTTCATCAAACAACATCATGGACGACTTCGTTCAATTAAGGTTATTTCAGTGCACACTCACAGGTCCATCATCCAAATGGTACGTGGACGAAAAATTAGGGTCCCATGTGACTTTTGAATACTTGGCCAAATCATTTTTGACCTTCTTTCAACTACCAATCCACCATGACAATGGTATCAAGCCACTCTATGAGTTTAAACAAACCTCAGCCACACATATCACTGACCACATTCACAAATGGCATCGACGACATGGTTTATGCAAAGAAGAAACCACCAAACAACAATGCCTTGATTGTTTTCTCAAATCACTCGTCCCCCTCCTTGCCAAAGATGTGGCCTCCACTTTCCCCCAATTTTAGGATACTTAAGATGTGGCCTCCACAGTCAGGATACTTATATACGGTACTACCTAACGCCCCGAGACCCGTACCATTCGGTCTGGAAAAACCTGGGATGTCTCACTCAACGGATGGATTGATTGGTGCCACAACACACCACAATATGTACATCCAACCACCACCTATGTATGGTACACCCCAACATCCACCGATGTATGGAGGACCCCCTTATTATCCTCCTCCTCCTTATCAGCAGCCATACTTTGTTTTTTCCCTCCCACCCATGATTAGACCCGCGCCGGCACCCATGATGCGCCCAGTTGTTCAGCCAAGTTCTTGTACCCCCTCTACCTCATCTTACACCCTGAGCACTAGTGAAATCACTATGCCTTCCTATGCACCCTATAGATCATCACCACAAAATAATATGTACTTTCCATTTCCTGGTCCTCCACAGCCCACTGCTCCTCCACAAGGACAACCACACGCTGGGGTTAACTTTGTTCAACCCTCTCCCATTCAGTAATTTCAAAATTTTGAACAACTAAATATGGCCAATCTGTCCCATCAGTCAAATAATGCCAAAAATAAAAGGAAAAATCGAAACAATAATAACCTAGGACCAGGGGGAAACAACCCCCAACAAAACCCACTTGATGGGGGCAACTAGAATCAGGGGAACCAGAATCCCCAAGGGGGAAATAATAACAAATGCCAAGGGAATAACAACAACCTCCAAGTGAACTTCCCTTGTGTTCTTTGTGGTGAGCATGGCCAATATACTCACCATTGCCCCCAAATTGTCGACTTCAAATGGCTAAAATATTCCATGAATGTGTCGCGTCCACCAACACTATTGGCATGTTTATAGGAAAGTGTGTGACTTTCATTGATGGCAGGAACAACAACAAATATGGCATGATTACAAGCAGAGTGTGAAATCAATATCAGGAGGACGAGAACAGGGCACATAGTTGGAGTTTCCAGATAGGCAGAGGTTATCATGAAGGCCACAAGGAGCATGCGCAGGATTCCTTAGAATCCATGAGTTTGCAGAAGGAATCAAAGCTTAGGAGGAATAGTCCAGAGTTTCACGCAGAGAGGAAGTGTGCACCAGGGTCAAGGTTAATTCCTTTTCCAAATCTTGGGAGAGATAGCGTTCTCAAAAACGCATACAATACCCAAAGTCGTATGGACTCGTAGAGCCTTTGACACTTATAAATTCTTCCAAGTCGGGAGAAAGAGTCTTCTCTAGAGGAGGAGCGATAGTGGTCATCAGATATGAATGTGAGGACCACCAGTTGTTGGATCCAAAAATCAAGAAATCGGTAGTCAGGAATCTGGAGCATGGAGGAAGTTGTTTTCCAAAGTCGCAAAATGAAAAATCCCAATTCGCGAGAGAGTTGATCTAATTTGTTAGATCGTGGGGAGCGTGATCCGTTGATTTGGAACCCATGGATATTGTGAAATCAATAATCAGGAGAAGTGAGGTGAGTAGTCCTCCAACTCCGTGAAATGCAAAGTCGCGATTTTATCACAGCCATTGGATCGAGGACTAATCTAGGCCATCAGATCCAGGAGAAGAACATGTGCCATGTGAGGAGATCCACATCAGCAAGGACAAGTGGAAGACCACTTCAGCAAGGACAAGTGGAAGACCATGTCAATGAGGACACGTGGCGAGTGCTCAGCATTGCATTGATTCACAAGTTGGGATATCAGAGATAAGAGAAGAGAAAACTCGCGAGGTCTGAGTTTGTTATTTGATCACAACTTTTGGATCATAGAGGGTTGTCGGCCGTTGATTTGGAGTGGGTGTCGGAAAATCATAAGTTGGGAGAATGGAGGAGTTTAGTCCTCCAACTTCACGAAACGCGAAGTTCTGATAAGATCTAGATCATTGGGTCACAGAGGGTTGTGGGTGGTCGATATGACATAGAGCGTTTAATCATGAATAGAGAGTTAGAAGAGTTAGGGTTGGCTCATGTTCAAACACCCAACATGCAAGGTCACTATTTCGTCAGGACCGTCGATTGAGGAATGTCGTGGGTCGTTGATCAAGAATGACGAAGTTCGCGAGCTCGCGAAACATGAAGCGCTCGAATGCTCAGACCCTGGTCACAGCTAGAGGTCACATCGTCGAAGGATTAAGGGAAGAGATAGAATTCCACTAAGCTCCACATCGAATATCACCAAGATCATGAAGCACCCTTTTGATTAGTGAGCGGTCACAGCCAGCGGTCATGTGGAAAGAGAGAATAGAGAAAGGAGCTAGTGTCACTAGGATCCACATCGGAGATCGGGACTTGGGAGACTCAATATGCCTCATACCAAGATCCCTAAGATTGTGAGTCACAAAGTGCCTTATTGAATAGGAATCTGATCACAGCTTGTGGTCGCGTGAAAGGAAGGGGCTTAGCCAGAAAAGCTACCTCCCACTGTGAAGTTTTCTCATGAAGGGAAAAGGCACAAAAGGGATGAGTGTGCGACTGTAACTATCGAGACAGACTGATTGTAACTGCAAAAAATGACTGATTGCATCTGCCAGAGAATTCGAAGAATATTAGGGTGATCGCCAGAGGAGATGAATATTCTCAAGGTAACTGCCAGTGGAATGTAGACTCATCATAGAGGCGATTGATAAATGGAAAAGCATCGAAGACTGTAACTACTAGAGAATCCAAAGAATCTCAACATAACAACCATTCATGATGAACAGACTGGGTAAAACCACAGAGAATACAAAGAGTTACGAGGATGATCTGGTAGAGGACTTGGCATGAGAAAGACATGCATAACATAGAAGAGCAAGTGCTTCTCCCATAGCTAGGCATGGGGGTAGAAGGAGACTATGAGCTCAATCTAAAGTATAGATGAGTAGCGTAGCAAATGGCATGCAAAGGTCGCACAGAGAATAAAGGCAGAAGAGAAGTTGAACATAAGCAGGATGCATAGGAGGAGAAAGAGGAGACAATAGAAACGCAACAGAGTATGAAATGCAGCAGAAAAACTGAACAAAGAGGTTGGTAGGCATGAGGAGTGTTATCACCATAACAATTATACTTGAAGTCCGAATTTCAAATTTAGCTAAGGACTAAAGCGATGTAGAGATGTAACATCCCTGACCATCCATGTCGAGCCACGCTACACCAGAGAACTCTTTATGTTCTCTCTGTGGAACATACTGTAACATAGCCAGTATCTAACTGAGCTATGCCACATAAAATTTTCAAACTGTATGCAATTAAATTATATACAGATAGATCTCTTGTGGAAGCATTTATGTATAAAACATAAACATACAAATACATCTGTAAATACATGGATTCACACTGAAATAAAAGTAAACCTATACATGCAGCATATACAGGCAATTCCCATAAAAATAAGCATAGATATAACCACACATATGGTAACCCATAAAAATACACACGTAAATAAAAATGCAACATGTAAATTTATCACACAATTGACACTTATCTTGGTAAGAATGCCACCAAATTTGTGTAGACCTTCCATGAACCTCCCAGCCTTAGACCGCACTGCTCATCACTCTCAACAATGGGTCACCCCTGCACTGGGAATAAACTCCACCTGGATAAAGGGATTCCTATCCAGGCTAATGGCTCATGGACCAAAGGAAAGACTCCATCACAGGTGCTCACTCAACTAACAGCCCATAGGCCCCCATTCCCCACATGCATGTCCCACCCCAGGAAGTGTGCCCCTTCTCTACTCAACAGTCCTTCAGCTGCCCCACTTCCCTTCCAAGCTTCAACAACAGGCATGACAGGAAGTCTCAGAGCACTGTAGCTACAGTTCAAAACCTTTGAGAAATCAATTCCCAGCAATTCTCTCACCCAGAGAGAATTTTCTCACAGGCCTGACAACCCACCTCTTCAATATTCCACGAGCATGACAACCCACTTCTTCAGCCCATATCCCAAGCTAACCAACTACACAAACAAATATGGCTATGGATACGGTTCCGGTACAGTGAAATGAATGTCTGAAAGATAACTGACTGTGTGAGTGAAAATGTTCATGGAGTCATGGCTGAATAATGGTTTCATGATGGAAGAGTGTGTGGAAATGAACTAAGACCCAACAATATGTATTCATTTCCCCAACCTGACACTTGTCATGTTGGGAGCTACTTTGGCCCACTTGGCCACAACTTTAGAACTTGGATAAAATAATTATCCATACTTTATATTTTAAGAAATATTAATATAATATTCCTGTTTGGCTT